>JBAMJV010013146.1:7500-30596 GCA_037951105.1 Echinarachnius parma
TTAATTAATTAATTAATTTTTTTAAAATTTTTTTTTTTTTTGGGGGGGGGGGGGGGGGTGTTCCCAATGGTCCACAATGGTAACTTGGGAGTTTGATTTTCTTTTAATTACATTTTTAGTAGTAAACCTGTTGTCATATTTGGACTCTTCGCGACAAATTGCAAGGTCACTCTATATGGGCAACTCCAGCGTCACGGACATTACAAATCTGAGAATTTTCATGACTTTCCAATGCCACTACTAGTTCATACCTCTAACTAATGTATAACTTTTTATTTTGATTACAAAGCAATAGCCTGGTTAAGTACGCAAAAAAAGTTTCAGAACATTTATCCAATTCGTTACTGAGTAATTCTGCAAAATGTGCGCCGTCACGGACATTACATTTTTTGGACATGACTTTTTGCATCCATATACTTCTTTGCAAAAGTCTGTGAGTTCTGAGACCTCACAAAGGTAATTTAGGTATGTAATTATAGACAAGGCAATGATGAATTTAATCCAAGTTGTATTTTGCAAAACGGGCCAGGCATATGTGATCTAGACAACAAAACGTTGCGTCACGGACATTACATTTTCAGCGTCACGGACATTACACTTTTGTCCACTTTTTCTATACTCAGAAATAACCCGCAAAAAATGCTCCATTGTACATGAAACTTTTTTAATTGTACATTTGATATGTAATCAAACGGTTTTGAGAACAAAATTCATATTTCAATTTTTTTTTCAATTAGCAAAAAATTATTTTAAAAATAGCAATAATTTTTTCCAAAATTATTGTAAAATTTGAAATTTTTCAACAGAATGTGCAGTAAACCAAATGTTCAACTATTTAAAACAATATTATATATTTTTGATGAGGTACAATGCTGTTTTGTGCAACAAAATTGTAAAATATAAAAAAAGTTGTGTACATCATGGGCATAACACATGGAAAATCATGGACTAAGAGTATAATTTGCAATTTGATCATACTATATAAGATTTAATCATCTTTTTCTCCTCCCAGTAAGTTATAGTCAAGTCTTTATTGATTATTGAGACATGCATGTTCAAATTGAGCAAGGAATTTAGTTTTATAAATAGTTCAGAGTACTGACTCAAAGTTCACTATCTGATAAACGATACAATTTCTGAATGTTCTGAAGTGATCCATATTTTGAAATTTTATTTCACAAACAATGGATGCAAATTCCATCATTTTGGGGGGTAATACATACAATTTTTGTCCAACTTCAATGGCCCAAAAAAAAAAATTCTGCATTGAATTTCAAACGTTTTTCCTTAAGTCATCAAAATATGGTCCTTCCTCATTACTATCCAGTAGTTAACAAGGCTGTCCCATGAATTTCATTTTTCTACCCTTGGGTAACATTTTTCGTGGAATTGCCCATATAATTATAATTTAAATGTGTGCCCTTTTGTTGTCGGAACCACTTTAAAGAAACTGCGCAGTCTTGCTAGTTGGTGTTTTCTGAAGACAAGGGATGCCAACTCTCATCAACGATTGTACACCGCATACGAATTTCACACTTATATGCGAGTAAAATCTCACGAATAAATTCCTTAGATTGATTATTATTGTTTTCTTCAATTTCCTTCTTTCCAGCCTCAATCCACTTTTGGTCTTAGATGACAACGTCAATCGACGGGAAGAGATCCACGATATACTACGGTAAATATATTATTTCTAAACATGCCCATGTTACGCTCCTGAATTTAATTTTGTTGAAATTGTTGATGTTAGTGATATCATGTATTTTAAAATGAGGACATCGATGAGAAGGAGGAGGTAGAAGGGGGGAGAGGGAGAATGAGGAGGAGGAGGAGGAGGGGGGAAGGATGAGAGGGAGGAGGAGGAATGGGAGGAGGATAATAAGATGGAGGAGAAGGTGGACGAGGAGGAGGAGGAGGAGAAGGGGGTGAAGGGGGAAGAGGAGGAAAAGAGGGTGGAGGAGAGGAGGAGGGGATGGGGGAGAAAGACGAGGAGAAGTAGAAATAGAAACATGTGCAGTTGTGCACACACACACACACACTTTTCATGGAGAGGGCTGACCAGAGTAAATTGATTTAGGTACTTGTATACCTTCTTGTTGGTGGAAAGCAACTTTAATTTCAAAGTGATGAACACAAATTTATGATGAAAATACAAAACAAATAATGTCTGCACATTTTCGTTTTACATGTGTTATAACGCGTTTTCAATACAACTACAACATGATTGTGCAAATTTTGCTCCTCAAAATTCTGTCCCGAACTGCTCCTCAAATTTCGGTAGCGAGTTTCCAGCTAAAGTAGATGTACGGGGAAAGGGAATGGCACTTGCCCCCCTCCACCATCATCATCATCACCACCACCATCATCATCATCATCATCATCATCATCATCATCATCATCATCATCATCGCCATCACCATCGTCATAACCATCATCATCATCATTATTATCACACTGAAATAATGAAGTACTATTTTTTTCCTTGTACAGGGAGGAATCCGCTAGTTGTCATTATAACTGATGATAAGAAAGCTGCCAGTGAGGAAGATAAGAAAGCTGTCCGTGAGAAAGATCAGAATCATTTTTTACATCTTGGCCTTAACGAGGAAGATATCTGGGAATTAAAAAACATCAACAATTGTGACGACAGTGCATCTTTCGAATTAAAGGCTAAGAACCTTCTAAAGTTTCTGTTAGAATGCCAGGAGGTTGGGGAACACAATCTCAATTACAGGTGTCAACAACAACATGAACAAGAACAAGAAACCTCCTGCTGCCCTTCTATTACCGTGGATAAATAGGTAACAAGAGATTTATTAGTTGCCAGGTAGGGTTGATTTACTAAATTATGAATACCTTCCAGAATTAGTGAATTATAAATGTGAGATACTTAGCCCTAGATATAAAAAACGAATTACTCTATGAATACGAGCCATGGAAACAAGTTATTAAAATAAAAATGTTTGTAATTAATGTACTTCAATGATTTAGAATTCACCTTGTGTATAAATACTGTTGCCGTCATATCGGGGAAACTTCGGATGAGCGCTGAGGTTGCCAGGAACAATCATTGCTAATATGATGTATGTATACAAAGACCGGTATTTATGCCATGTATGTATACAAAGACAGGTATACAAATTAATAACGTCAGGGTATGATGATCATGTTGATACAAAAAACGCATAGTTACATAGCCGTCCTCTACGTCTATTATATGACAAGCAACAAAAATATCAACTGGTTCTAGAAATCGTGGGTTGTGTAGTATGTGCCTTCTTGACAATTACTTACAAAATCACACAGCGCAGGAACTCAATATTCAAAGGATTTAATTAATGAAATGAGCAATTGGTATTAGAAATTAGCATTAAGGTAATCTAAAGACTCGAAAATATAATATATAGATGTTTGTCGCTTTCCCACTTTCTTTCAGCAATCTGCTCGATTTATAATAAAGTATTACAAGATATTTAGTAAAGTATTATTGTAGTTATGAAGCAGCCAACATTGTCTGTGGTGTGTTTGTGTGTGAATAAAACGCGAATGTATCATAATTATGTAATTAATTTTAGGGTTTGAGGCAAGTAGCACATTATTCGATTTATGTTGTTAATGATTGCAAAAAAAATCATGATTTGTAACTAAAGACACCTCCAAAGAAAAGAGGATTCATTCAATCATATAATAAAGTTTATTGCAAATTATTATAGCTTAATAGAATTATATATATTCGTAAATGATTATATTACAATACTTGCATTGTAAACGTACACATTTCTAAAATGGTTTTGACGTGGTACGATAGTTGAGATCAATTTGAGAGGAACACACTTACTTATTTTCATATTTCGTCAAAAGGTTTGTAGTTGTGTACAATTAGATAAAGATTTGTTTATAACAGCAAATCGGACACTTCATATTATCTATTCAGTCAGAAGTTTCCATTAAAGAGAAATTAATATCTACTAATAAGTCAGAATAATGTGAAAGCCTAATTATCAATTCTTTACCCTCATAATTTGTCGGTATAATATTTCAGTATAGTATATGCTGTACCTTATTATATTTCAGTTTGGTAGAGATACTTTCTTTTGTGAGGTAACGAAAAACAAAGTCTAAACTTTGAAATAACACACAGTTTTAATGACAGAATCAACTTTAATTAATCAAAATTTTGTTCCGAAACAGCTGACATATCCTAAAATATATCGGATTGAATAAAGTGGGAGGACGAACTTATATTCAATAGTTTATACAGAATATTTAAAAATGCTACACTTTTTTGAAATCTACCAAGAATGGTTTTTTATTTTTATTATTTTTTAAATTTATTTAATTAATTAATTTATTTATTTTATTTTTATTTTATTTTTTTTTTTGGGGGGGGGGGTGATCTCTCTATTGAATAAATATTTTAACCAAACATCACATTCACATTTATTGATAAAAAAGGGTTGAAAGGTTTCTGCGGAGGGCTGCCCTCTTGTGTTAACCGCTGCTTTGTTTGAAAACAGCCCTATAACGCTTTACTTCTATTTACGCATCATTGAACTATAACTGTTAGTTTTCAATGATAATGTACAAGTTTGAATTACGAAAATTCTGTTTGACCAAAACTGTACTATCCCTTTTTTAGTATTATGTTTGTTACCAAAATAAATGATTAAATAATAGCCTATTACTACTCTAATTTATCGGACAGTGTTTAATCATGACGTAATATAATGGATCTCGTATTGATTGTTAATAAATTATAATATAATAATCAACTAGAATTAAGATTAATATTTGGTTATAATCTACATGTAATATTTTGTTAACGACTGATTGATTGATATTCAATAATTGGACTATTATAATAATAATTATAATTTATAATAATGAAAAAGTATATATGGAGAGCTTAAATCCAAAAGGCGCTAAATCCACTTGTTCAACTTTGGAGAATAGCAGGTTTATTTGTCCAACTTTGTACACAATGCCTACAAGAATATGAACATAGAACGTTCATATTTTTTAATTTTGATTGCGTAATTTGTCCTGAAATGTTGATTTTGGATTTCGCGTCTTTTGGAGCTGAGCTCTTCTTATGTTTGAAATAGTTCGATAAGTATCATGTTATTATAAAAATATTAATAATTGTAATATAATATGATTATGTGATACTATTTCATTAATTACATTTCAAAAATATTTTGTTAAAACTAAAATGTTCCTTCGTTGTATATTTAATGTATACAGAATTTACTGTTAATATCATGTACGGTAGTTTAAAAGTATACAATACTTGAAAAGGATATGACATGATGATTCAATAATACGAAATTATTCAGGTAGTAACTATATACCGTGATAATAATGAATATCAGTATTACTAAAAGCACTCATACATTTGAAATGCCTATATAATTGTTGCATTGTTTTCTTAAAAATCATGAATTATGAGTTGTTTATTTGTTTGAATTTGATCAAGTTCTTGTTATATATACGTACATTTTTATGTCTACGTAATATTGACATTCTATGAAAATACATGTAACAAAATACATTTTTGAAAGGACGGTGGATAAACTTAAACTGGTACATACCTTACACATTATAACAATAACAGGAAATAATAGGATTACCAATGTCCACTGTCAGTAGAGACATATACGGTAAGGAAATGTAGTGTTGTGGCTGACTCGTATAAGATTATATCTCGTTCATATCTTGTGTTAGTTTTTGTCTGTATATAATTTATGCTGTATATACTCAGTAGTTCACTATTTTCAAAAGATCCACGGTCCTGCAAGCTTTGCCTTTATGGAAACCCCCTGATTCGAATAATGTTGAAATACTTGTTAATGATGTATAATTGTATAGCTTGTTATTGAAAGCCTTAACATAAGTGTGCTGCCATATATGTATACAATTACAATCGATAATAATTATAATCATTTTAAAACTGTTCTCGTCAACACTATATTGAACATTTATAAGAATTTATAAATTAGAAAAATGATCGTGATTGCCTTTACTTGTTTATATTCCATTATACAGTATTTTAGTTTTGTTTTTGAAATAAACGCGATTCGATTTGCATTGCTCGCATATTTCTAAAGGTCACGAGCACCCCAAAATATTTGTTGCTATATCGAGGAAAATAGTTTTAGTATTTCATTCCATCAAAATGTTCCGAATGATTAGTTTGCAGAAAAATAAACAATATCGCAAATAAATTATATTGATATATCTTGTACACAAAATAGCAGATTGCTTGCATTGTTTGCATTGTTTGCATTCTGACGTACTCAGATTCTGTATTATTACATGAAAAGTAATCCATTGCTTGACACAAATGAAATTAATGACAAGGACGATTGCATTGTACCAATGTACCTTAAATGATCCGCAGTATAGGGTTAGACAAGCAGTAGGAATAGTTCATATGTTCATATTACGATTTTGTGGAGGGAATAAGCAATCAATACTGAAGATTTCTACGGAAATAAATAAATACAACTACTGTGCTTTATTTCAACAAGATTGTGAATAATAATGTTTGTAATTTTCGAGCTGTCTAACGAGCCCTTTTTATATAAAATAAAAGAATGCAAACCTCCTATATCATTAACATATTTATTTTATGAATTGTCATTGTCTGTTTTGGCGTTGTTGGCATGCAAAATCTGATGAATGGTTGACAAATTAGTGTGTATTTCTGAGATCTGATATGTCAACCGAGTGATGTGTGAAAATTGCACGGTAAATTAATATTTGCTAACTCACTGCCCTTAATTTGTACATAATCAATTATTATTATTGTTATTATTATTATTATTTATTCGGCCAAAATTCAGAACAGTAACAGAGTATACATGAGTTACAAAATGCAAAATACAAACAATACAAGATCAATAATGAAAGAAGCAAGTAAAGGAAAGGGAGAAAGGGGCAGTTATAAGTGGGCCAGGGCTCACAAAAGTAAAATACTTCTGTTACCCCGGAGACATGCGAGCCCTCACAAGTAACTGTCAAGAGAACATAAGGAAACATTAATATTGCACATGTTGAACACAACATATTTAAAATAACAATATTGCAAAAGTCAACAATACAAACCAAGTCCACCTCCACCGGTAAAAAAAAAGTAAAACTACAATATAATTAAATAAAATAAAGACAATTTATGATTTTTATAAAAAAAATTTAAAAAAATTACTAGTCCATAACAAATTTAATTTGTTAATCCAATTAAATAATATCTTTATAAGGAAAGATATATTCAGAAAACCAAAACCTGCTCCATGTTTTACTGTAATTCGATTACGATGAGGCATGTGAGAACCGTCATCATTCTAGGTAAGTTCTGGGGATTTTGACAGATCCCATTAATGCTAGGTGCAACATATGATTTTAAAGGATACCTTATACCTTGTTGTATTTGTATTAATAATAAAATCACGGGACAGGTTTCGGTTTTTCAAAATTTCCCTTTCGTTACAAAGATATGTATGATTGAAGTATTCAGATAGAAAAACTCCGGGCGAGTTTTTCGTCTGTGTACAAAGTGAGTGCAGTGAGTTACTGAATATCACTTTGCATTTTCGCTCATTACTTGGCCATACAATGTCCATTTGACTTGAAATTTTCACACAACACCCTGTGGACATATGAGATAACAACAATATACATTGCATCAACCCATTCATCACTTTTTGCACATGTCAACAAAGTTACTAGATCCCTTTAATCGGAGAAGTAATTTTAGAGGTAATGTAATCGTTATTGACCTAAATCGTGTAATTGTAAGGCAAATAATTGTTGGCCCAGTCATGTCATTGTAGGTTAAATTAGAACATTTTGGCCATCTGGGACGGGTGAGGACAGGTTTGTTAGGTAAACGGAAACATGTCATGTTACCCCGCCGCCTCATGAAAATGCAAAGCCCCCGGCCGCTTTGGTATATCCAGGGAAGTGGAAGTCTGTATATCTTGTTAATAATATTGAAAAAAAAAAAAAAAAAAAAAAAAAAACGTTTTATTGTAATAATTAGATCATGACATGATGAGTGAATAATGTGGCTCAATAAAAGAGTGTGTTAAAACCAGCTACAATGTGTGTGAGTCCAATTAAGAGGCTTCGATTCCATTGTCATTTGTATTTTGTTTATTTATACCTAAACTTTTGTTTAGTGTAATACGTAATGGTACTAGGGTCGTCCTGTTTCAAGTCTACGCAAGAGCTTTCTTTACCAGGCTGATAAAAAAGATCGAACATAATATAAGCTATTACCAAAATAAATTATTATAGCGAACCCCTAATGCAAATTGGAGATTACATAGTATCCCGGCATGTTCTACCTGTTTTACTCCATGCATGTACAAACACAAGGGGCTACCCTAGCTACAATCCTCTGTAACAACACTAACGATATTGAGATTCTTTTTTTGTCAGAATATTTCTTTCATCACAGAAAAATCGATAAAACATCAAATAAAACGTACCTTGCGTTCTTCAGAATCCGTCGGAGTATGGAAACATTTTTTTTCACATTTCAGTATGATTTCTCTCGGAGCACAGATAATCGTAGCCTTTTCTACAATACGTCTGGGCTGTAAACATGGCATGCATGAACAACTGGCGAACGCGACTATCACACGAGCAGCGGCATCAACATGCAATTAATGCAGCCCCTATACAGAGTTATAGAAAGTGACAGCTCCTGGTGGTTGGGTTTATTTTTCTATTTTTAAAGACGCGTCCAATCAGTATTATTAATTCACGTCTGTGACCACCCTTTATCGTCACCATCCGAGAGACGTAGCCTAGGTCAAACCCGGGCGCCGGGCCAATTAGTGCGCATGCGCAGAGCGGAGCTCTAACCTCTAGACAGAACACTACACCTCTTCTGTGCGCTCGATTATTCTTTCACCAATCTTATCTAACATCCAGACGTGATGCCTTAAAAAAGGCTAAAACAAATCGATGCAAAAAAAGGAGCTTGCCCAGAGGGGCTATATAAATATATTTTTTCATCATTGAGAACCCTGGGATTTTTCCGTCCCTGCACGTTCGGAGAGAGTGACCACCCGGGGTACAGCGGTCACCATGCAAAGAGGCTTTTACACGAACCATGCACTCCATGCCCAAGGCTGCAAAGTACTCGTTACTGATTGGTCAAAATGCAACTTGCGCCTAATGAAATAACGGGTACTAGTATATTGTTTTGCGCAGAAGGGTCAAAGGTCATGTAAAATGGAAAAAATTTTGGTCGACTATTCATAATTTGATATAGCGCCTCCCACATAGCCCGTAACATCTTGGTTGGTATCTAAGATGAAAATTTGATTATCATTTGTTTGCATTAAAATATTTTGGAGAACAAATATTTATGATTAATGTAATGGGTGTAGTGAAATGTCATTGAATTGTTGTATCAGAGAATTACATTTTGTAATATTTGTTGGCGGGGTTTCAGAATTGATGGTGTATGACGTAATGCTTATCGTGATACAGTACAGAAGCCATGACGTCATAAAAACACTTTTTTAGAATTTTCAAATTTGACTTCATTTTCAGAAAGAAGCATAAGAAATACAATTTGACAATAAGAGTAATATGATCGATCAAAGTTGAGTTCCGAACTTTTTTTGAGGGGTTTAGTACAAGAAGATTAAAATCTCATACAGCCTTCCCAAGACTAGCATGAATAGCGGCACCTTTTCCGTTAATTTATTGTGGCTCAATTTCGGACCAAAGGAAAATGGAGATTACCTATTCAAGATTTGTGCAGGCCCGTAGCCAGGGGTGCGCTGGCTGCTGACAAAACACCGCCCCCCCCCCCCCCCCCCCGCTCCCCTAATAAGAAAGGTCCGCTTTCTGTCAGTGTCGGGCATCCATTCAGTGATCTCGGTCTCGGCCACGATCCGTCCCGGTCCCGTTTTCATAAATTACGCACCCACGGGACCACACTAAGCACCATAGTAATTGCATTTAAATAAGCAACCTTTGCTAGTGAAATATTTGTTGCGGGTTACTTTCCTGACGACAGTATTCTCTCTAATGAAATCAACATTGCCGCTCTGTATAATGTTGAATATCGTCCTCTACGTCCACTTTGTTTGGTTCTGTTTATAAAACAGCCAATACAATTATATGAGTATTCAATACAAATATTGTTCTAATATGTAATATTCAGATATATCACATCACTTAAACACGCTAAATAACGACATGAAATAAAAATTGTTCCCTCGGGCATATAATACAAATGAAAATTATACAAATAATATGTTAGATATTTCTTAATACTGTATTCTCATATAATTAAGCCGTGTCGTATAAAGTGTTTTCAAAAGTGACATTTAAGATTTCAATTATGAACTTATTTCTGTGTAAGATTCATTTGAATGATATGCGATCATTTCATTGAAACAACATATTGTTTCCTAAAGTGAACACATTTATTTTATGTCAGATTTCATCACTTCTAGCCCTTTGAATTTGACTACAATTTAATCATAAATATCTTCATACTAAGGGAGTCATATTAAAATAATTAAAACCCACTTCATTCTTCTGTTTCCATTAGCGAAAAACAGTGGCATAGCCAGGAATTTTGCAAGCCCCTTAACCAGGTAACAAGCACACCCTCCACCCCCTCAAAGAACAAGGCCGGGTAAGGGTAAGGGGGGAGGGGGTCAGGGCCAGGTCCCCCCCCCCCCCCCCCCCCCGCTACGCCACTGGTGAAACAGCAAGGCGACAAAGTTAATGGATACCTTAAAGGGATCTAGTAACTTTGTTTGACATGTGTAAAAAGTGATGATCGGTTAATATAATGTATATTGTTGTTATTTGATATGTTCACTGGGTATTGTGTGCAAATTTCAAGTTAAATGAACGTTATATGGCTGAGATATGAGCAAAAGTGCAAAGTGATATTGACTCATTGCAATGACTTTATGGTTACAACTATCCAGTGAATAGTTTAACAATTGAATCCTTAACTATACTTATCATAAATCAAATCATAAAAAAACCTTAACCACCCCCCCCCCCCCCCCCTTCGTCAAGAAATCTTATTGCAAATATCTGTTTCTGACTGCCATGTAGACATAGTAGTTTTTTTCTAGCTTTCTATTTGATTTGAATTAATTGTGTTTTTTTTTGCACTATAATGTATAAATGTGTCTCTGTCTCACGATTAATTGATCTCAAGGCAAACAAAGATAAAAATAAGTTTGACTTTTTGTGGTCTACAATTATCATGTAAGATTTGATAAATTGTAGTTATTATTTCATAAGGCCTGTAAAAATATGATTATACAAAAGGTGGAAGCATTCCAATGAAGTGGTTAATGTGTAAAACGTATGACATCAATACTTATGTTAATTTGTATTAATTAAATGTGACGAAGTCATATTTTCACAGTCCAGATCTGATTATTCCAAATCAGTACTTTTATATTGTACTTTTAAAATTGCCAAAGCTGGTGATAAGAGCACAATTAATAATTTGTTGAAAATTGTGTGAAATTAAAGTGTCACCGATTAGTTCAATACTTCTAAATGTGGAACGTTATATCCAAATTTCTCATGAAACCCATAAATTGAAACACTTATGAAATGATTTGGTTAAAGGGGTAGTACAGTTTTGGTAAGGCTGAATTTTAGTAACCAAACCTGGACAGTAACATTATAAACTAATAGTTATAACTCCACCATGCTCGAAAGGTATACAAAATTACAAACGACTAAGTAAAAGCCCGTTATCGTTCAAAAGAGCCATTAAAACACAGAGGACGCTTCCTAAAAAGGCATTGGTTTCAACCATTTTCCATACAAAATTATGCATGTGATGTTTTATTGAAATAATGATTAAATAGAGAGATCATCAACAACTATTTAAAAAACGCTTTTGAAAACTTTTGAAAAAGTGCATATATTTACTGATATTTCAGCCGTTTCTGGGTCGATTTTGACCAAATAAAGTTTATTCTGCCATTAAAATTGCATGTTCTCTCAAATTCGACACTTAGTTATTCATTACCTCACAAAATAATTGTGATGTGCAGCGCCCTCTCTACCAAAACTAAACTACCCCTTAATAACCCATATCCATAAACATAACCATATGTAATAATTGTGCGGCCCCACAAATATCTCTATGATTTTGAACCAGCCGTTAATTTTTTTAAATGCTTCCTCTTTTAAAAATTTACAAGGTTTCAAGGTTTCATTTTATTTCTTCCTTTCACATTTGAACATGGCATAATACAACAAAACACCATGAGAACAATTTTTTGTTTAAAGCTTCACATTCAATCAATATGCAATCTAAAAAACAAACACAAGTTATGAAAGAAAGAGGAGACCTTAGAGAAGCTAAGCTTGTATAAGAAAGGTCCCCCAGAATAAAATATATAAATGAATCACTTTTTTATAAGTTTCAAAGTATCTTAACTATGAACGATTAAACATTGGAAAAATATTTCCAAAAGAGGTCTTTGAATAGTTTTTGATTATCTCTCTAATTACTATTTCAACAAAACATCACATGCACAATATTTTATTTTAAATGGTTGAAACCAAAGAGTTTTTAGAGAGCGCCCATTTGAGTTTTAACGACTCTTTTTTTTAATGATTACAGGCTTCATACTTAGGCGTTTGTAATTGTGTGTTCCTTTTGAGCATGGCGAAGTTATAACTATTAGTTTGTGATGTAATCTATTTGATTTGAATTAATTGTTGTTTTTTGCATCAATGTATAAATCGGTATGTGATACGTGCCTTTCGTAGTTTACTATTCAAGTTGCAAATTCAGTACATGTGTGTCTTTCCTTATTCCAAAAAGATATAATTATAGTTACATACGCAGAACGCGTCATTCTCATGCATATTTAAATGTTTAGGTATACATTTACGTGCCGGTATCAATGCATATTCAAATGAATTTGCATATGTAATGCATGCTTACTGTTATGCCTATGTTATGGCTGCATACTTATGTATATTCATACATTTGTATAATTATGCATATCGGATGCATATTAATTTCTACATGACTGTGCGCATTTGCATAATGCTATCACATGTAATGTATTGACTATATCTTATGCATATAGTATATTTACATATGCATTTGCTTAGCTTTATGCATAGTACATGCATATGCTTATCCATGTAGATATACAAGTATGAATTGTTTTGTTTTCTGTGTATTACTCTATGGAGACGGGAATAATATTTCATCTTTTTCTATTTCATGCCATGATTATAAAATAAAGCAACAGATTTCATGTGGAAACTTGTGAATTCCTTCTGGTTTTATTTCTGTGTTCTTTATATAATGATGCCAACTTGTACTATATGTAGCTGATTCACATCATTTCAAATAATATTTGATGATTTTCATAATAATACTAGCTGCGGGTGGCACGTGCCCCCCCAATAATTTGACATTAACCATAAAAAAACATAAGGGGACAAACTCGCTGAAAATAAAGAATACATAGGCCTACAGTGTGCCTCCCCTAATAGTTTGTGTGCCCCCCCCCCCCCTCCCCCCATCAGTCTGACCACGCTACGCCACTGAATCCCAGCATATAGGCCGTAGCCTAAATTCATGTTTGATGATATTCTGCTGATAAGTTTAATGCTTAAATATTTTGGATAACAGTGTAAAGGAAATGAAATAGCAAATAGTTGGAGTTAAACATAACAAGGGTTAGATGTGCTAGTCTTGTTTGCCTCCTATTACATAGTGCTGTAATATTTTTGATCTGTTCAATAAAACAAAAACGATAACTTGTCACTAAAAGCGGACGGTTATATGTTACCCTATGCTCAGCATTCCCTTTTTACTGTTTGTCTCATAAACAAATGGCAATATGCTGGTGACTTGTCATTCATAAATAAATGACCGAATTGGAAGCCATTTCCTTCATGTTTTCAGTGGACATGATGTTACAGATAAAAACAGAAACAATGCGATTGTTGCTACCTTGATATTAGAACAAATATAGGATCATGGCTTTTGATGTGAGTAAAAACGGCTAGATGAAACTTTTAACAAATCAGAAACGGCTTAAACCCAAGACGATCGGTTACAACCTCAGCACGACCTACTAAAAAGACTAATATCTGGGCCCCGTTTCAGAAAAATTTTCCAATTGTAAGTGTCCAATTATTGTAACTTCCATAGCAACCGTCAAATTGGGGGAAACATGTCGGCAGTTATAGATACTGGTATAATATGGGTATAGCTGTGTATCGTATAGAGGACCCAGTGTCCCCCCCCCCCCCCCCAAGGAACAACTTACAAACAGACAAACAAACAACAGACAGACTGCAGGCAGACAGACAAACCAAATATAACAACAAATAAAACGAGATGAATTATGATTTCAGATAACTATATTCGTTCGTAACAGAGGCTTTACTGAGCTTGCTAATGAGACTTTTCTCACGGATCAGTTACCCAAAAGGAAACGACGTAAAAGCCGTGATAATCAAATGTTTGCGATTACTGTTGATATAATAACATGCCGCTTTTTGTAATTACAGCTATACATGCATGACACGTACAATCATGAATAAATAGACACAAAATCAAAATGAAAATGAACATAGAGGTATGAATACAAACTTGAACTTTGCACCGTTCTAAGAGCAACGCAAATACACAGTGGTACTTTCCAGTGGGAGCACCATGGGGCTCTAACTTGCATGTTTGTGATATCACAGGTTTTCAAAAAAAATGTGGCTTTACCAATTTAGCCTACTGAAAATTATATTTACCTCTGATTTGGGCTGATTTTCTTGGTCGATTATCTCCCGCAAACGTGATGCTTTTGGTGGGGGTGGCGCATGTGGGCACTGAAAACCCCTTTCCTTGTAGCAACGCCCCATTGAAATACATTCGCCGGAGTGTTACTTTTAACGATAATGTTTAACAGTTCAAAGGGCCCTTTCTTCACGCGATTTATGACTTAATAATTATATCGGTGAAGTTTAATTGTATTCGTTCCAGGTGAAGAATTTCATCGTGGGGAAAACCAGTTACGATTGCCAATATACATGAACATGTTATTGTGAACTGTGGCATGCATTATGATTCGGTTATTTGGCGCTTATGGATTATGTTGCCGATGCCTGATGATTTTTTTAGTAACGATCGAGACTTCATGATTAGAACACCATTTCGATCAACACTAATGTAGCCAAAATGTTGACTTCTGTTATCGCATTCCTGTTTGTATTTGTACAAAATTGTTATGGTAAGTTAATGTATTTACGATATTCACTTTTCATGATGGGATTTGAGCACATACAATATATAAACCTACCTAATTTTACGTACAATCAAATTCACTGATTGGTGAAAACATTGGAATAATGTCTATTACGGTATGTTATCATGTCCTCGGTAAAATTAAGGCTGTGTGAAGAAGGAATGCACTGTAAAGGTGTAACTACTGTAATGCTCCCCAGGGAATGGAGAGTGTGCACAATCCATGCTGGATTGATTGTTGGTTTGTATCCGGTGACCGAGGTAATGCTATCAGACGTATGATGGTAGATTCATTTAAGGGAACAGTGTATAATCACCGAAGAGGCTAACCTGGAAAATTATAACCTTACACAAATTTAAATTATTACTACGGTACACGTACATTATGTACATGAATGTATATTGTGTGGCCCGAATTCTCAACAGTGGCACAACTTTAGTCTGGGCTAAAAAGTACCCGTAACCTGTAAAACCTAAATGCTCGTTTTGGGAAAATTATCGGAAATAACTTTATTGGCCAAAATAATTGATTAGTATTTAGAAATAGCATAAAAAGTGGCTTGCGTGGACAAATCCGAACCTTAGTATCGTTAAATGCAGAAATATTAGTTAAAACGTTTATGAAAGCCGTTGACATCGAGTGTAAATTCACCGTCAGTTTGGCCCGTCTACGCTGGCCACATCTCGTTCGTGCGAGAGTTTTCAATTCACGGCGATTTCAATTTACAGTAGATGAGTTTTATAATTTACCAAATATATCAATAGGCGGTTTCCAGGCCAATTTTGTAATCATCCCGTATTAGTAAAAACATTCTTTCACATGATTGGTAATAAGATCGTCCATTTCATTTTTTGAGTGGGGGGCGTTTCCCAAAACTGGTATTGGGCTTTAAACCGTTTTTCACATGTGGACCCATTCATGGTTGTCGTTTGCCACCGGAGATATTATAATAGTTTTCTTTCATTATCCAGTCAATCCTTTTAGTTCGGCTTACATATTACTTTTACTGAAATGTGAAGCCGCTATTTGTCCTAATAACTATGAAGGGCAGCTTGCCATAACCGGTCGGCAGTAATATAATGTCCTGGATGATCCAGGACGCAATTTTGCTGATGACTGAATATACAATGACTTGAAATTCAAGCGACCCATTGTCGTGATACATATAAGCAGAACCGATATAGAGGGATTGATTTAATAATGAAAGGAATCAATTGGAATATCACCGGTGGCAAATGGCAACCATCAATTGGTCCACAGGTTCTTTATTTTAAGCCCAGACTAAAGTTATGCCACTGATGAGATGTATGGCCTATGTGTGTATATTTGTTTTTAGTTCGCTCAATTAATAGAACGAAGATTGTTTAATTTTCTAGAATTCTGTTTTATTCTTAAAGGGATTTAATTAGTAACATTGCCCAAATCGTCAAAATTGACTTGGAACTCTAATGGTTCTCTCATACCTTTTCATATTTATATTCACACTACAAGCACGGGACAGGTTTCGGTTTGTCAAATTTCCATTTTATTCAAAATATATTTACGATTGAAGTGTTCTGATGTTAAACTGTATACAGAATAAGCCGTGTACAAAGTAACTGGAATGAGTTAGTGAATATCACTTTCCATTTTAGCTCATTTATTGGCCAACAAACATCAAATTAACGTGAATTTTTTATACATTACTCTGTGGACACATGATATCACATCAATACACATGTTATTAATCACTCATCATTTTTGCACTTGTCAACAAAGTTACTAGATCCCTTTAATTCTGTTCTATTTAAGAAGAAAAAAATCACATTTTACATTGTTAAAATGTAAATGTGATTTTTTCTAAAATATATATTCAATAATAATGATGATTAAGAAGGGAATGGGTTTCGCGTTGATGATTCATTGGTTGATTTTAATGCTACTGTTGAAAATAATGAAGATGATAATTGATAGCGTATACATTCAGATCGCCGAGGAAGTGATAGATTGCCATCGCCTGAAACCAAAAGGTGATTATTTGCTTTATATTCCACATCAAACGGTAGATCTAGTCTATAAGCAGGCCTAGTCTAACGCAAGTCTTAATTACAGCTGTTACTACTACTAGGTTTGATCTACTTACCAACATCAATGTTATTCCAATTTCCAATGTGTATGTTGTTTCCAGCATTCGCAATAATCTTGGAACACTTTACTTTCACTCTCAAGCAAAAAAAGTTCCATTTCAGCTCCGTTAGAACTCAAATCTTACGTCGAACAACAGAACAAGCAATTAAACAATAACAACGCAGCAAACCTAACCGTGTACTGTACGATACGTATGCATACACAGTGCATGCATAGCGTATGAGCTTGAAACAGTGTGCTACGTGGTACGTGTAACATGCACAACGAATACAATTAAATTTGTAATTCGCGCGCATAGAGAACCCCGCCACATCATTTGGGTACGGAATTTGACTAGCCACACACGAGCTCCACAGTCAAGTCAATGCAACCGCAGTGAAAGTGCGTTGCACTCACTAGATAGTACTTTTTATCTAGTGAGTGCAACACACTTTCACCAAAGATATCTACAGAGTGTAACGAAGTTTTCTTCTCCCATCAATGATGGGCGAAACTATGCTTCATCACGTGATTAACTTTTGACCAATCGTAGAGCAAGATTCTTAGTATGTGGAATATAATAATTAATACGCAGTATATGTATGCTGAACCGTTCTTTCTTCTATATATTTCATTTTCTTACAGCGCGCATAGAGACATTATGTGATATGCGCGTTATAAATACCTTATTATTATTATTATCAAGATAATGATGAAGATTAAGATGATTATGATAAAGTTGATGATGATGATGATTATAATGATGATGATAGTGATGATGATGATGATAGTGATGATGATGATGATGACGATGATGATGACGACAACTTTGATGACGCTAATGTAGATGCCTGTTGCTGCTGATTAGGTGATAAAGGTGATCTTATAATATAATTATTTTGTTATTATTCCTTTTTAGCCGGAACTACGAGTGTTTCTCTCGTAGGAACTAAGCCATACGTCGAGGTACTAGAGGAAGAAATGCTACTTTGCCGTGTGATTATGACGACATCGTGAATGCTGTATATTGGTATAGCGGCAAAGTCCAGATGCAAAATTCCTTGCTCATTTATTTGGACATGATTTCAGACAAGGGTTCGATACACGTCCCAGGTTCAGGAAATGGCACTACAAAGTATGACATGACTGTCAATTACACATTGGTTATCTTGGATGTCAATTCGCAGGATGAAGGAAACTATCTGTGTGTAGTGTCTGACTACGCCTCCGGAACGATTCGTGAAAATCACACGAATCTTACCGTTATAGGTGAGTGAAATAGTAGGATTCTAGTATTCTATTTGAGTTACCAGCAGGGGTATAGTCAAAGGGGAGGGGGTATAAGCCCTTCAGTAGGGCACGTGGCCCGCATATTTCTGTTCCCCAAGACTTTCTTCCACTAAACAAGATCATACATATTATATAATGAGAAAACACGAAGGAAAGTTAAAACAAATTAAAGAAACATATCTACTTATTTTGTCAATGTTTACATTTCAGTTTCACATTTAAAGTTAATCTAATATAATACTAGCTAAGAGGGAAACAGGTGACAATGTTGATGCTTCTATCCCCCCCCCCCCCCCCAGGAATAGCGGAAACTGAAGTCACAACGATTCCATCCATCGAGGCAGCATTGGGATCGCAGATTCTGCTTAACTGCTCTTACGGCAGGAAAGTCACATCCGTTGTGTGGTATAAAGAGATCAACGCATCATCTAACGACGCAGCATCGCTAGTAGTCATAGTAACGAGTCGTGTCCACCCAGAGCGCATCGAAAGTGAATGGCAGCTAGATGATGCTGCAAACCGATTCAACGTGACGCAGGATTTTTCGCTTGTGATCAGGGACGTGACTGCCAGGGACGAAGGGAGGTACATATGTGAGGTCACAGATGCTTCGCTGGAGGACGTCTTCCGGGACCACACAGATGTCGCTGTTACCGTGGTAGTTGGACCTACAGGTATGCGTACACGTAAATCTGGTTTATGAAAGTAAATGGTACTCAATAGTTTAATGAACCCTTGTTAAAAAAAGTACTGCAGTACTACAGCAGTAAATTTACCGCAGTCGCACCGCAGTACTTGTACTGCGGTACTCGCAGTACATTTACTCCGGTAAATTGGTCTGTAAAAGTACTGCGGTACTACTGCAGTACAAGTACTGCGGTACTACTGCAGTTATACCGCTGTACTTCGTACTACAGTACAACGAGTACCGAAAGTTGTGCAATAGTACTGCATAAGTACCGCGTTAGTACTGCAGTACTACTGCGGTCATTCCCTCGCAGTACTTTTTTTTTTACATGGGAAGACGATTATTTTGCTGATGTAAAGGAAGGTTGAGGAAGGTATATCTATGTGGCCAGTTCTGGCATAATTATGCTTTCTGGCTTAATTTTGACCCTTTTAGCATCTGGCATTATGCCTGGCATAATTTTTATAATTCTGGCATAATTTGACTCTTTTTAGCATAATTCTGGCAGACAAAAAAGGTCTCGACAATCTTCACCAATGATCTCGACCAGAATTGTTTTCGAAGATCCTGGTCTTGGCCTCGGAATTTGTGTAAAAATCCTGGTCTCGCCTCGAAAATTTGGGACTGGACCTGGTCTCGGTCTGTTAAACGTCGAAAACTCTCAGTCTCAGCTTTGAAAATTTTCTACGACTACCCCCCCCCCCCCCCCCCCGCTTATACAGGATTTTTCTCAACCAATGGGTCCTGGTCTAGGCCTCAAAATTGCCTGGTCTCGGTCTAAAAAATGACTCTGGGCTACAGAAGAGGGTTTGGCATAATTATTGTTGGCTAATTTAGCATAATAGTATTTTTTTCGCTGGCCACACTGAGGTATATGGATGATCACTGGCGTCAACAGCTTCTCAAGTGTGAGGGGGAAGTGTGTGGGAGGGGTGTCCCCCTCCCACTGTAGGGAGCTTTTGCAATTTTAGCTTGAAATTGTGCAATTTGGTGCATACCTGAGACGGAAATTTTGCATGATATGAACTTCAAGCTATTGAATTCAAACATACATAATGTTTACATATTTGAAAATATGTGTGTGTGTGTGTGTGTGTGTGTGTGTGTGTGTGTGTGTGTGTGTGTGTGTGTGTGTGTATGTGTGTGTGTGTGTGGGCGGGGGTGGGGGAGGGGGGCAATCCCCCACTTTTTAAATGTCCCCCCGTCCCCCACCTGAATGTTGACGCCGTTGATGATGATGGTGATACTTGCGCGGGTTTGAACTGTACACACTAAGAAAAATGGTTCACTTTTCCCCATTTTGTTTGCCACACTGGCAGCACTTCTATAGGTGCACATTTTTGCCTTTATATTAATAGAAAAGTTGCACCTTCAGGTTCAATGTGCATCGTTGCACCGTTTAGTGCAACCTATTATTATTATTTGTATTATTATCATATTATTATTATCATTATTATAAGTATTGTCATTATTATTATAATAATCATAATAACTTTTATTATTATGATAATAATAACAGTTATTATAATTATTATAATAATAATGACAATATTATTATTATTATTATTTTATTCGGCAATCAAATACACATGAAAAGTGTACAAAATAAAAAATTGTAACCATTGGAATGCCAGGGCTTGGAAAAAGTTAACTAAATAACTGTGGCCAAAAGCCTTCCGTCCCAATTCCAGTGGCTACTTACAAAGTGAAAATGGTAACAAACCAACAGGATAAACATAAACGTTTTAACATCGTAATAAACACTAAAAAATCAAGAAATTCTAACACTAATTACAATGATAAAATTTATGAATAAACACAATTATCAACCATCTTGGAGGTGGTGTCGCAAACTAGCAAGCCACGTGTACAAGGGGTCCATGGCCACCCCCGATCGCAAATCCAACGGAAGCTCATCCCATAGGCGCGGGAAAGTATGAATGGCTGAGCAATGCAACCGCTGGGTTCGTGCCCGGAGTTGAATGAACTTGACCATGTCCACGTATCTACCATTTACCTTAACAGCATCGTGAACCACATCACAATTAATCAACCCGAACAATGCTTTAACAACATAAGTATATAAACAACATCTTCTTCTCATTTCTAATGGATACCATTTAAGAATATTCATTCTATCCTCATATGACATTTCTTGTCTACGTTGCCGAAGTGCAGTACGAGAGGCACGGCGTTGAATCTCCTCAATTTTATCGGAGAGAAATATTGTATGCAAATACCACACAGGCTGACCATATTCCAATATTGGAATAACAAGAGATTTATAAACCGAAAAAAATGAAACTGGGGAAAGTGATTTACACACTGACATTATGAAACCTAACATACGGTTTGCCTTCTTCAGAATATAATCAACATGTGTGTGCCAAGTTACTTATACTCACTAACAACATCAAGCTGCTTAGAATCAAGACTATAATTTGGAATGCCTCGATTCTTTGACCATGTAATTCTCATTACTTTAGACTTATTTATATTTATACGCATTTTATTTATTAAACACCAATTGTGTATACTATCCAAATCAGCTTGGACAATACTTATAATAATGATAATAATACAAAGTACACGAATCATAATTATACATGTATGTCTTGATACGTTGCCCTTTCACCATGCTATAAAGATACGAGAGACGCAATGTAGCCTTATTTTGCTATGTGAATGTATATGAAATGTTTAGTATATATCCTCCGGCAGATTGACACGAAGAAACTATCAGTATGAACTTTGGAATACTAATTGTTATAATTATGAATCCATGTATTGTTATGGTACAGTGCATTGTAATCTTAGTAATTGCGATTTCATATGTAATATGTATACATCATTAAATGCGACGAATCAAAGTTCTACATCCTGCTGACAATAGCATTATACATGTAGGTTGAATTCAACTGATCCCGCGCCTTTCTCTAGAAAAGTTGATTTATTTATCCTTGGGATTGTGCCCGGTTTATATAGCTTCTGACTAATCGAGCATTGAAACGGGTTTGATGGGAACGCCCCCCATTCAAGAGTCTCCGGTCTAGCAATCCGGAGGTCTCGGGTTCGATTCTTGGCGAAGCCTACTTTTCTTTGGTCATTTTTAATCAATAGCATTATAGGGTAGTTGGTCTTACGCGTCATCAGTGATCTGGGGTATTACACAAATATATGTATTCTTTCTATTTTAATCATTACCATAATTATCATTGTCATTTTTATTTGTAACTCAATGAAGCCGCGAGCTATTTATTTGTATTATTATCATTATTATTTGACTTATTATTATCATTACTTTTCCAGCTATTTGAATAATTATTTGTATTTTTATTATCACTATTATTGTTATCATGATTATTATTATTATAATCATTATAATTATTTTTTATCATAACTCATTATTATCACTGAATATAAAAGAAAATACACGAATCATATATACTGTATGTCTTGACACGTTGCCCTTTCAGCAGTTGTAAAGATAAGAGAGACGCAATGTATATTAGCCTTATTTTGCTATATGAATTATAATTGAAATCTTATTTTCTCATATTGTAATATGAATACCTTTATTTTTATGGTACACTGCATTGTAATCCTAGTAATTGCAATTTTATTTGTAATATAAATGAATCATTAAAGGCGACAAATCAAAGTTTTCTATCCTGATCACAATATCATTTACATTAGTTGGTCATATACGTGATCTGGGGTATTAAACACAA
>JBAMJV010013147.1:0-57639 GCA_037951105.1 Echinarachnius parma
GAAGATATCAATGTAGCAGAGTCCAGCATCTGTTCTTCCAGCTTAGACATTGAAGGCAGGCAAATGAAGATGTCATACCAGTCCCTTTGGTGGTCCCAAATATCTAAAGTACATTTTTTCTAAAAGCTTACTTTAAAGGGATAGTTGAGTTCTGGTAGAGAGAGTACAGTTTTAGTCAAACTGAATTTTAGTAACCAAAACATGCACCATTACATTACAAACTAATAATTATAACTCCATCATGCTCAAAAGGAATACAACAATTACAAACGACTAAGTAAAAAGCCTGTTATCATTCAAAAAGAGCTGTTTAAACTAAAGAGGCCGCTTTCAAAAAATGCATTTGTTTAAACCATTTTAAATAACATATTGTGCATGTGATGTTTTGTTTAAATAGTGATTAGATAGAGCAACAACTATCTAAAAACCTCTTTTGAACATTTTTTAAAAGAGGAAGCATTTTAAAACGAATTTCAACGGCTGGTTCAAAATTCTCTAATAAACCTGGGGCCCCAGCTTTATTACAAATTGTTATATTTATGGATATTTCAGCCGTCTCTGAACCGATTTATTATTTATTATTATTTAAATATTATGCTCTTTCAAATTTTACACTCAGTTTTTCATTACCTCACCAAAAAAAAAGTAGTCTAGCGCCCTCTCTACCAAAACTCAACTATCCCTTTAATACGTTTGTTCTCTGGCTACTAATGAATAAACTTGTTGGAATAATCAAAAGAAGGGCAGCCAAACAAGACCAATACAACTCATTTTACAGGTAACTGATTAGAGAGGTGGTAAATTTTGATTCTCCCTATATCAGATAATCAAGTTTTAAAGCGATAGTTGAGTTTTGGTATAGAGGGCGCTACACAAACAAATAGGCCTACTAATTTGTTTGTGAGATAATGAGAAACTTGATCAAAATCGGTTCAGAAATGGCCGAAATATCCATAAACATAACCATTTGTAATAATTGTGGGGTAATAATAACGGGCTTTTTACTTAGTCAATTTTTAATTTTGCAAGCATGGTGGAGTTATAACTAATAGTTTGTAATGTAATGGTGCAGGTTTGACCAAAACTGTACTCTCTTTACCAAAACTGAACTATCCCATCAAGGTTAATTAGCTTTCTATGAAGCTGAAAATTAAGTTACCTACTGCTTTGTAGTGAAACCACCAAGATTTCACTTGAAGAGGGGAAAAAACTGCACATTCTACCTTTAAAGGACCTAAAGAATACAACGTACTTTGACACTTATTCCATAGTTGATGACTTGAAACATAGGTCTGCCGAAAAAAAATCCATGAAAATAAACACAGTTGTGATTTAAGACTAGTTTTCTGGTGCCAAATCTCACTAAGCAGCCAGTTTACGCCCCACCCACATTTAGGGTCCGGAATCGGCAGCGTGATCAACATGTGATTGACAATTCATTGGCTTACGTCATGACGCGTCATCTACAGAATTTAGTTCATTAGTCCGTTCTTTAGATGACGTCACATTTTGGCGATTTAAAAGGGGCGTTCCCAGGACAATTAGATATTTACTAATTACCCCCAAAATTGATTGATTTCATGAGAAATGACTGCCAAATTCTTTTTCTTCGGGAAAAAGTTCATATAGAGAGCGGAATTGTGAAAATTAGGCCATCTGGATGCTGTAGTTCCTTTAAGTTATTTTCCACATGCCACCCATGCCCATGTTGCACCCCCACCCCCCCCCCCCCCCCCCACCACACTTATCCCCTCCACAAGTCCACATATCCCATTCATTGCATGAATGCATCTGCCTGCACACACTCCCCCCTTTGTCCCACATCCTGCTCTTTCTTCCAGCTTCCCAGCTCTACCCTCACCTACCCCAAATTAGTGCACTTCTTTTGTCCTGTCCACTCTTCAGTGCTTGCCCTGAATAAATCTCTCCACCTCTAGATGTCCCCTCTTTTTGTTCTTGTTCAAGAAAAATATTTTTTTATATTTTTATTTAAAGGAACTACAGCGTCTAGATGGCCTAATTTTCACAATTGATCTCTCTTTATGTAATTTTTCCTCAATAAATTTTTTTTGGGGGTAATTAGTAAATATCTGATTGTTCTGGGAACGCCGAAAATATATTATGCTGCCCTCTATTGGTGTGACGTCATCTAAAGAACTTCGACCCATAGTCTCTGTACACGAAGCCTCTCTAAACTCTCTAGTGCAATATGCGTGCATTTAGTCTTTCAAAACTCCCAAAGTAATATTTTCTGACAAGCCTACATATTCATCATCAATAAGAGTAAAGGGTTTTCAACATCACCCTCTCAAGGCTGTAAGAAAAACATGTGTTTCGATTAATTTATATTTTAACAATCTTCTCTTTGATGAGTACCAATGTAGTAATAATCGTGACATTGTCCTAGCATTTATTTTGTAGATCTTCTGCGCCTACAAGTGGAAAGAATGTGATAAAATAAATAAAGCATTATTTTATGAAAATGAGTAAAGAAAATGGTGCTTCCCTGGGATTCAAACCCGACACCTCCAAGGCTTTCTAGCTCAGTCGGGAGAGCATCGGTCAGGTGACCCAGAGCCTCCGTTCAAATCCTGAGGAGGCCATATTTTCTTTGCTCAGTTTCATTTATATTACATAATCCTTGGTAGTTTCTCTATGTTTCTGTCTTTATGAAATAAAACAAAATAATTTAATAGTATGAAATGAAATGAATATAAAACCAAGATAGTATACATCCCTATTTTGCATTGTAATTGTATGCTTTATACATACAATCCACAGAGATCTGACATTAGTGGTGTAATATTATGGGGCATGTGCTTCAAATAATTTGTCTTAAACAATTAAATCACAGGGGTAAAATTCTTTTCAAAATAAATAAATACATAGGGTGTGCCCCCATATAATTCACATGCTCCCACCCCTACTTGGTCTGACCATTCTATGCCACTGCTCAAAAAATTCACAAGCGGACTTGGTGGTGCTCCAACCACAACTTCTTGATTTCCCCAAAATTACCAAATAAGAGAACTTACATCATAGATGATCATGATCATTCTGGTGTACAGTCAGAAAAGTCTGCAACTAAGATTCATCTCCTCCAAAAGATGTTTCCGGACCGATAGATGGATGAAGGCCTTGAATGCAGTAAGTTGACTCTCTTAATATCAGAGGTGGATCTTGATGAGTCTAAACCTATAATAGCAGAAAGAATAATGAATATAAATCACAGATTACATATTCCTATTTATGCCTGACATTATAAATTCAACGAAGTCAACATCACTATACAGGGTATCCCCAAAAAACGAAATGGGGCACTTCCCAAAATATATAGTAACAAAATAATTATGTCCATCGGTTTAGGGCATCTTTTCCAATGAAAAACGATACCAAGAACAGTACTTTATTTTGGTTACAAGTGTATTTTTTGTTTAAGGTGGCTCTGAGTGACACCATGTCCGGGCTCCTATTTTTGGTCAATTTTTACCAAGTCAGTGCGTGAAAAATCGCACTTACTGCCCATCATAGTATTGAACAACGAGCAATATGTGCGATATTGGAATATAGTTTCATTCAGCTGTGTGCCGAGAGAATGGGCATGGTTGTTTGATATGACGGGCAGTAAGTGACAAAAATGGAACCTGACATGGTGTCACTCAGAGTGCCCTAAGACAAAAACTACACAACTGAAATTACTGTTCTTGGTATTGTTTTCATAGGAAAAGGCACTCTATCTAATGGACATTATTACTATACAGGGTCATTCCATGTCAAATCACCCAAAAAAAGTGAAAATTTTCATCGTACCCCCTTCAAATTTGCTAATATTTGGTATGTATGATATTTCAACCTTTCAAAGCGCAAAGATTTAAGTTTTAGCCCAATCCGCCCAACGGTTTTGGCGCTATGGTCGATTCTTCGGGGGTAGTTTTGTCAAAAATTGGGTGTGGGCACCGTTTTTCAAATCGCCATTGTCCGTTAACCGTTGGGTCAATTTATTTTTTAATGGTGTCATTGGACTGGGGATGTTACATGCAATCCATTTATGCCATTTGTTTTCATGCATGAGCGAGTTTGGATACGATAACCTTTGACCTTAGGCTTCGACCTTCTGTTTCACCTCGTGGATCAAATAATTTTGAGAATTTTTTTGGCTTAAATCTTGGCTTGATATAATATCTACAACATATGAAAGAATTGGAGATGTATTATTTCTTGTTTTTTCTACAGCCTTGTTTTAAGTTTGCAAATTTCATGTAAAATTGAATTATTTTAGACCTACACCCATGTCCAAGAATTCTATAGGGGTGTATTGTATGAAAAAGACCTTTTCAAAGTCAGGATTAGAGCCTATTCAGACTCTGGCTCACCACTGTTAAATAGACCTGCTAATCCCCATACAATAGCAATCCAGACAAATGACATTCTAATGATACCACATGTTTCCAACCTGACAATGGCCCTGTTGCAGAAAGAGATAAATCAATTGTGAGTCAGATCAAATGTTCTAAATGCACACATCTGATTGGTTGAAATGCAGAAAATGTCTCTCTCTGCAACAGGGCCAAGGTGGAGATCTTTTCTTGAATAAAATCTTTCAAGTTCAAGTTCAATGACACCATTAAAAAATAAATTGACCCAACGGTTAACGGACAATGGCGATTTGAAAAACGGTGCCCACGCCCATTTTTGACAAAACTACCCCCAAAGAATCGCCCATAGGCGCCAAAACCGTTGGGCGGATTGGGATAAAACTTAAATATTTGCGCTTTGAAAGGTTGAAATATCATACATACCAAATATGAACAAATTTGAAGGGGGTACGATGAAATCCATTGGGTGATTTGACATGGAATGACCCTACATTATTTTGGGAAAGTGCACCGTTCCGTTCTTTGGACCACCCTGCATAGCAAATTGAATCTTTTTGTTATATTCCTCATAAATTTAAGATTTACGATTCCAATTTGTACCATGTATAGTACCAGAAACTGATATGAGTTCTGTATATATTTGTCAACATATTTCAACTTGAGATGAGAACTCAAAGCAAATCAATACGCTTAAATTAAATATTTGAAGCGTATTCCTACGCTAAGATTGTTCATTTCTTCACAAGGAAGCCCTGTACCAAAAATGGCGATTTTTATTCCGCAAGTAATGATAATCGAGAAATTTGACGCTAAGCCACTAGACTAATACAGCCTGACCCATGCCATGTAAACAAAAAGCAACAGACATTATCTGCATCTTATGATAAAGAAAGGTTCAGATTTTACCACATAAGTCATTTTAATACTATTTTAACAATATTGTTCAATTAGTTTGGTAAATCTAGTTGTTTTCTCAAAATTTCCAAATGCTATTTGGTTTTAACATCAATCTTGATGACATGAGATCAAGCAGGGGCGGATCTAGCTTTTTGCTAAGGGGGGGGTTTGACCTAATGACGATGCGGAGCATCGTCCACGAGCCGCAAATTTTTGTTTGCTATTTTGAACCCCCGTAAGTGATTTTGTTTCACCTTTTTTTCCAATTTTTTTTTGGCTATTTTGAACCCCCATAGTGATTTTTGTAACTTTCGTCCACGAGCTGCGAAGCGGCGAATTTTGTTGCTATTTTGAACCCCCATTTTTTTTCACTTTCGTCCACGTGCCGCGAAGCGTCAAATTTGTTTAGCTATTTTGAACCCCCCGTAAGTGATTTTGTTTTCACTTTTTTCACTGATACATTTTCACTTGGCAACCCAAGGGGGGGGGGGTTAAACCCCCTAACCCCCCCCCCCCCCCCCCCGTAGATCCGCCACTGTCAAGTATACCCTGCTCCCAGCTCTATCACTAATTACCTCCTCTCTGATGTACATTGCCCCAAATCTGGTTCCACATTACGTCATTGTCTAGGTTACTTAACCGCCACATTATCAAATCTGGTGTGAGAAAATGAAAAAAATTAATGTTAAAAACATGTGACAAAATAGTAAACATGAAGAACGCCCTGCCCCCTACTAGGTTGCCTCGCCTCCTCAATGTAGCACCCCTCTCCAATATTTGGTGCTCACCGTCCAACTGCCCACGCTGAGTCATTGTCTTGTGGTGGCCTAACTACCCCCCCCCCCCAAACAAAAACAAAAAGAAGAACGCCCTGCCCCCTACTAGGTTGCCTCGCCTCCTCAATGTAGCACCCCTCTCCAATATTTGGTGCTCACCGTCCAACTGCCCACGCTAAGTCATTGTCTTGTGGTGGCCTAACTACCCCCCCCCCCCCCCCCCCCCCCCCCAAACAAACAAACAAAATAATGATTTGCAAAAAAAATAAAACAATCTCATTGTTTATCTGTGAAAATAATAGAGAAACATCAATAGGCTGTGCCCGGCCCCACAATTAATAACTCACAAGTCATATGGCCCCCATCACTCCGACTACGCCAAGCCACTGGTATCTTTGTTACTTGACCACTACATTACCAAATCTGTGGGATATAATTCAAAATGTGAGAAAATGAACAAAATTAATTTTCAAAACATTACAAAAAATAGTCAACATGAAGAAGGCCCTGCCCCCAAATCGGTTGCCTCGCTTTCTCAACATAGTACCCCTCTTCGATATTCAGTGCCCACCGTCCAACTGCCCACGCTACGTCATTGTCTTGCGGTGGCACAGCTACGGGTTTCATGGGAGGGGGGCACATGCTCCCCCCCCCCCCCCAATCACTTGCAGGGTACACCGCGCCAATGTTGTCTTGGTTACTCTGGAGCCTGGGGGGACAAAATGTCAGACAAATTCCATTTATTTGTTTGCTATCTATTCTATGCATTTATTATAATTTGTTACAAATTTAGAAAATGACTCAACCATGCACTGCACTAGACAGAGTCTAACACTCCTTGCTAACACATTCGCAGCAACAGGTTTTGCAAGTTATGCACGTCTGTTGTGGAACCCTGTTGTGAACTTGGTTGGCGTTACATTTTTACTGGCCTTACCCAGGCTCAATTTGTTGTTTATTATGGCCACCAGAAACTAAATCCAAAGAATCGTCCATCAAAGATGAAAATGTGGGGTTCAATCTTTGCATAGGGGACTGTAAATTGGTCTAAAAAAAAGAGAATTTCATACAAAAATACTCGGTCAATACGACCCAGCGAACACAGCGTAGCGTAGTCCCAGAACAAGGGCAGGCCGCTGCGGCGGGCGGACTTGTCGATGCGAGGCCGCCCTGGAGCTTAGGGCACCGCGGCGCCACCGAACTAGGCTTGAAACCCTTGAAACCACTCGCGATTAGGAGAGTTTTGAGCTTGAAAATGTACGTTTAAGAGTTCATGTCAACAAAATTTAACAGCTTGAGACTCACAAAACTCCAATTTAAGCGAACAGTTATTAAATATTTTGTTTCAAGGCGAATTGATTGAAAATTAGACACAAATCGTCTTAGTCACTTACCAATAACCGCCGAGTGCGGAGGATGTCATACGAACTGGGCTTGAAGTCACTCGCGATTAGGAGAGTTTTGTGCTTGAAAGTGTACGTTTAAGAGTTCATGTCAACAAAAATGTAACAGCTTGAGACTTACAAAACTCCAATTTAAGCGAACAGTTATTAAATATTTTGTTTCAAGGCGAATTGATTGAAAAATAGACACAAATCGACTGTCGAGTGGGTTCGAGTGCGGAGGATATCACGTGACAAAATCTCGGCGACGAGGAAAAAAACCCACCAGAAGTATGACCTTTCAAAAATCAAATTATCTCCACAAATACTTTATTTCCCGTAACAAAATTTACACATGATGCCCGTGAAGACCGTTTCTTCCCATTTTATTACTTTTTATGTAGAAAAAAATATTTAAAATGTCGAAAATTAAACAAAAATAAAAGGGGTCGAGTTGTCCGAAGTCAGACCGGACCCCTACCAACTCGGGTTGGCCGAGTATGTAAGGGTCGTTGGCCGAGTTGGTAAGGGTCGAGTTATCCGTTGGCCGAGTTGTCCTGGATTCGTCACGATCATTAAAGAGTAGTTGCGCGAAGTGCCCGAACAAGCGCTTCATAAACTTCAGAATCGTTTTTTGTTAGTATAGCCCAGACGTAAAATGGCCAGAAGAATAGATGAAGACTGAAGGTCAAGACCAGGCGAGTTCCAGACTAACAGTGGCCGTTTGTCTCTTATCTAGTCCCCTTTTCATTAAAAAAATCCTTAGACATGGGTCCCATTTTGTAAAAAAAACTGAGACATGGGTCCCTTTTTTCATTTATTCCTTTCTAGTGCTGTAATTGACCTTGATGATCGGATCGTTTGATCGGATCGGCAAAATTTTATCGATCTTCGAAATCGGATCGATGATCGGGATCGGATGATCGGCTATAAAAAAAAAAAAAAAAAAAAAAAAAAAAAAAAAAAAAAAAAAAAAAAAAAAAAAAAAAAAAAAAAAAAAAAAAAAAAAAAAAAAAAATCGTTTTTTTTTTTTTTCTTTGGAAAATGATCCCCAAAAAACACAATTTGGGAATATAAATGAATACCAAAGCAACATATATCCATATTAATAAGCCCAAGGTAATCTTGTACGGGTATGCTTTCATTTCAAACTGATTACCTCTTCTTTTACAAAATTACTCACGCCGATTTTGAGCTTAGTCCCATGTGATTAATTTGGCGTAACCTTTCAGAAACACATGGGACTAAGCTCAAAATCGGCGCGAATAATTTTGTAAAAGGAGAGGTAATCAGTTTTAAATGAAAGCATACCCATACAAGATTACCTTGGGCTTATTAATATGGATATATGTTGCTTTGGTATTCATTTATATTCCCAAAATATGTTTTTGGGGATCATTTTCCAAAGAAAAAAAAACAGATTTTTTTTTTTTTTTTTTTTTTTGCCGATCCGATCTTCCGATTTTTTCTGCATGATCGGAAATCGGCAAAAACGGTCCGATCATGTATGATCGGATCGTGATCGGCATGCCGATCCGATGATCGGTTACAGCACTATTCCTTTCCCCTCTTTTCTCCCTCGTTTTCTCCGGGATTTTGGGATTTTCCGCTGTGAAATTGCTAAAAATTTCAAGCTCGCTCCGCTCGCTTGCATACGTAACATTTAACAACCTCGGATGTTTATATATTACCCTTCATAACGCCATAACATAAATAATAAGACGAATATACCCATACAATTATATTGAAACAAATGGCAATTTTCTGCTGTGAAATTGCAAAAAATTTAAAGCTCGCTCCGCTCGCTTGCATACGTAATACTTAACAACCTCGGATGTGTATATATTACCCTTCATAACGCCATATCATAAGTAATAAGACGAATATACCCATACAATTATATTGAAACAAATGGCAATTTTCCGATGTTAAATTGCTGAAATTTCAAGCTCGCTCCGCTCGCTTGCATACGTAATATTTAACGACCTCGGATGATATTACCCTTCATTATAAACGTCATATCATAAGCAATAAAACGAATATACCCATACAATATTGAACCAAATGGCAATTTTCCGCTGTGAAATCGCTAACATTTTCAAGCTCGCTCGCATATATTTCACAACCTCAGGTGTTACCCTTCATAACGCCATATCATAAGTAATAAAAACGAATATACCCATACAATTATAATGAAACAAATGGCAATTTTCCGCTGTGAAATTGCTGAAATTTTCAAGCTCGCTCCGCTCGCTCGCATATATAATATTTCACAACCTCGGGTGTTTATATATTACCTTTCATAACGCCATACAATTATATTGAAACAAATGCCAATTTTCCGCTGTTTAATTGCTAAAATTTTCAAGCTCGCTCCGCTCGCTCGCATATATTTCACAACCTCGAGTGTTTATACATTATATTACCCTTCATAATATATCATACGTAATAAAGAATTTTATCAAGAAACTGCAAATGATTGCCCATTGTATAACAGCAAAAATGTAATATTTAAAGTTCGAAATCCTTAGACATGGTTCCAATTTTTCACAAAAAATCCTTAGACATGGGTCCATTTTTTTGCAAAAAATCCTTAGACATGGGTACCTATGTCCTATTTACAGCAAAAGGACCCTTGGATGTGGGTATGGGTTCGGAGGTTTCAGCCACACACCCCCCCCCCCCCCCCGGGGCGCGATCGCGCGCGTGTGCGTAAATTATTTTGGGCTTGTGCTTGTGCTAGTATGTGATGGCTATCGCCGATCATCCCCCCCAATCCTCTGTACGGATTTACGCCCCTGGTGTAGACTCTACTGAGAACTGTCACAATAATTGCTTTAAATGTTAGTTTTTATATATGTACATGTACATGGTTTAACGTAACAGTTTTTGAAGAAAATGAAACATTTAAAAATTGGCACTTAATTGAGCTGCCACAATCGCTTTCTTGTTTTCCGATATTTCACGAAGACTGGTAAACACGATTCGTTACAACAAATATGACGCTTCTCCTCGTCCTCGATGAGTTAACAAATCATGTTAACAAGTCTTGCAATATATATACTCTTTTTAAAAAAATAGTAAGTTTTATCAAGTTTTATATAATTTAATGGACTGAGCTGTGCCATGTCAACACAGCTCTATATATACAAAGCGAATGTGCCGTACAATCACATGTATGCGTATTCAATACAATAGAACTGTATTCGAAGCTGCGCAAAGGAAAGCTGGCCAAGTTGTGATAATGGAAAACTTTATTTATAGGAATGGAAAAGGCATATATGATGACACACGCGGTACCCCGGGGTACCGTTGTACCCCGGGGTATCGCGTTGTGTAGCGCCATCTTGTGTCCACTCGAAGCACAACCGTATTGCGTTGTGTATGCAGTGCAGCGAGCGATTGTATGCACGCTATACCCTGGTACAGCCCTAAAAAATAAATAAATAATTAAACAAAATGGCGGATATTCGTTTGGTACCCCAGGGTACCATTTATGTCATCATATGAAGAGCATAGTTCCAAAAGGCGCTAAATCCACTTTCCATAAAAAATTGAGTTAACGATATATCAGTTCATTAATAAGCTATACGTAGCTATCTAGAATCCAAATTACATAATCAAAATCAAAATATGGACGTTCCATTTTCATAATATTCCCATATGCATGTGTACAAAGTTTGAGAAAGAAACCTGCTTTACCCCAAAGTTGATGAAAGGTGGATTTAGTGCCCTTTTGGAATTAAGCTCTTCATATACAGTAATTATGTTTATTCTTGTTATATTTATTTATCATATATTTGTAGGATGCTTGTCCTGTGTGCTTTGACGGCAGCTAAGACAGAGACTAAGAGAACTCAGACAGGATCAGAAAAAAGGATGACGTGCCTGGATGCATTTGGAGCAACAGGTAAATACATGGCTCGATACTAGCACACTGCCCGCTTACCTGGGGCAAGTCAAAGTTGATGTCGGGCTTGCAAGTAAAATGTAATAAATTGTCTAGTTTGCTTGCCCAACTGGGCAACTTAAACTTATTTTATAGGGGCCCCACAATAATTCAATAATTTTGAAGCAGCCGTTGAAAAAAAAAAAAAATGATTACACTTTTCCAAAATTTACAAAAGATGTTTTTAAATAGTTGTTGATGATCTCTCTATCTAATCATTATTTTAAAAAAACATCACATGCACAATTTTTAAAATAAAAAATGGTTGAAACCAATGCGTTTTTAGAGAGCGCCCTCTGCAGAGATGCCAAGTAGTACGTTTTTGCCGTATTTAGTGCGTTTTTCTGATGGTCTGAAAAAGGCAAACAGAATTATGTTGAACCCTGATAAGCAATTACTACTTACATGTAAGTAACATGTTTGAAATATAACACAAATAAACAAAACAAACTCATAAAAATGCTGTGTGATCGAGAGTATTTTTGCTGCCCAATTTGGCTTCGCGAAAACATCTGATTTTTTTTACCTCTAGAGGTTTCCTGCTCTGAAAATACTTTTTTTTGGTTAAAAATACTGTTTTTTACCTCTCACTCTCAGAATACTTGTTTTGGTTTGTGAAGGTTGCATCTCAGCCTCTGGTGTTTTAACTGCTGTTTTTTAATGATACCAGGCTGTTTACTTAGTCGTTTGTAATCGTTTATACCTTTCGAGCATGGTGGAGTTATAACTATTAGTTTGCAAATTGCAATGTTATGGGGCAGGTTTTGGTTACTAAAATTCAGTTATTTGATCAAAACTGTACTCTCTTTACCAAAATTCAACTATCCCTTTAAAGATGTACATGTAGATGCTAATTCATGGGTAATCTGATTCTGAACATTTGATGTATAAATAAAAACATAATTTGTAATCCCTTTACTGCAGGTATCATGGGACTTCAGTGGGTGAAACATCATCCCAGCAACATCTCAGTGACCATATCGGACACTAATCCTGCATCAGTGGCCAACATCAGAAGAAACTGTGCTCTCAACAACATTCTTGTCTCTGAAAGCAAAATGCAAGAAAGTGCGGTAGAGCAAAATGTGGAAATGCATGAACGGACCAAAGAAACGAGAAGGGATTTGCATGAAAGCGCAATAGAAGAGCAAACAATAGACTCTGCAAGTGAAAATGCCAAAGATATTAAATCCTCGAGGACAGAAGTAGTTGAAGAGAGCAATGATCAGATGCAAACACTCAGTGACAAAGCTCACTGCGGAATTTGTGAGAGTGAGACAGAGCAAGACAGGGTGGATACCAGGCAAGAAGATGACGGGACTGCGGAGAAAAAGAAGGTGATAAAGACGTCACTGCAGAAAGAACCAGACGGTGTGCAAATTGTTGTGGAAGCGAATAAAAAAAAGGTTGAGGCAGAAACGCATCATCTATCAACGGGAAAGCTTGAAACATTGGTTAAGCAAAATGTTCAGACAGCAGAGGAGAATGAAGTCGGGACTGAAGTTTCACAATGTCATTCAACAAGACTCGAGCAGCAAGGAGATGATGCTGATGGGAAAACTGGAGAGTCGATTCCCTCCATGAGTAGACTGAGAGTAACTGTTCTTTGTTCTGATGCACACCTGGTGATGCGGCAGAGATATTTTGACTTCATGTGAGTCCTTTTTTAAACTAAAACTTTTAATTAGTTAATATGATGTTTTGACTTCATTGTATAGAGTCAAATCTTTAAGGAATTTGTTAGTTTGATATAGTACTTCACATAATTTATCTTCTTTTTTTTCTTGAGCTTGCTTCATATATAATTTGTTTGCTATTGCGTTATGTAAACCTATTTCTTGTAATGATCGTTCAGACATTTAGTTTTACTTCATGTTTATCTATTTTTTCTTGAACTTGCTTTGAACATATAATTTTTTGCAATCATGTTATTTCACAAATGTCTTGCAATAATCGTCCAGACACCTAGATCCATATGGCTGCGCCACTCCGTTTATGGACTCTGCCTTCAGCAATGTCAGCAACCACGGAATCGTCTCCATCACGTCCACCGACACTAGCGCCCTCTATGGCAAGTGTCCCCAGGTTACATTGCGGAACTACGATGGTCGGGTTGCAAAGTGCGAGTACCTGAGGGAGCTGTCAGCACGGCTTATCATTGCTTCAGCCGCCCGGTAGGTAATTCAAATCGGAGTCTAGTAAATTTGGGTAAAGTGACATTCCTGTTTTATCTTGAAACTCTTACAGTTTTGTTTTCTTATTTCATTTAACCCGTTCCCCTTCAAGATTCTGATATCGCCATAGACTTTGTACACAGCCCACTCGGTTCCCGTAGTCAAGGGGTTAATGTGACATTCCCTTTTTACTTTACCCCTATATTCAATGTTCTGCCCTTATGAAATATACAGCGCATATGTACATTCTAATCTTTATTGTTATCAAAATGTAAATCAATGGAGCCGCGAGCTATCGAATCTGGCAGATTCTTCTTAGGCGAACGAATGACACTAACTGAACTGAACATAGAATTATAAACATGCACAGGTGGGAGGAAAGTGCTGACCAGCAACAAGCTGGAGTGAACAAGAACAAAAGTATGGGGGGATACAATGGAGGAGGTGTGCATGCAGTAGCAGGCTAGAGTAGACAGGAACAAAAGAAATAGTGCTGATGAGGGCTACTGGGGATGGGAGAATGAGTCAAGTGGTGGCTGGAAAGCTATGAGATAAGCAATGAAAGAACAGGATATGGAACAAAGGAGGTGTTCAAGAGGATAGTAGAAAGATACAATGGATGGCAAGTGGGAGATTAGTGCTGGGGTGCAAAGTTGAGAGGGATGGGTTAGGGGAAATGTGTACAAAGAGACATGCACATCAAAAAAGATATATTGTGCATCTGGCTGAATGATGTACAATACAAAATGGCGATATAGAATGGAGTATGAAAACTGACCAACAAGGCATGATGAATGTAATAAAGTTGTATATTCTGAATATGTGGAGAGAAATGGAGAAAAAAAAATAGTTAAGAAATGGGCAAAAAAATATGCAAAAGACACAATATAAAAAACTAAATAGTGCTGTAAGGGAGGGAACAAAACATGGGGGTATATGTGAACAGAATCTGTTGAGGAAGATAGAGAGAGGATATAAAATCAGATTAATCAAATCCCTCTTGGATGTTATTATTGTTATCCACATTTGAATACTTCCTAACTAAGGAGCGGACATTTGACGTTATGAATATTGCTCGTAATACATTACTTGTAATTGTTGTTAACAAGGAATATTTTTTTTTAATCAAATTTGTATATTATACAATTCATATAATAAAAATCCCACCACTCGTAAGGATCAAAATTTGATGCTTATACTTCTCCCCCCAAAGAAACAATGATATTGATGGATAATCATACAGAGCAAGAGCAAGACACAATAAACAGAACAAATGTTCTTGCTGTGTGTTGCCCTGGTAGACTTTATACTGGTTGTTGTGAGGGTCAGCATTTATAGACTTTATACTGGTTGTTGTGAGGGTCAGCATTTATAGACGTTATACTGGTTGTTGTGAGGGTCAGCATTGGTAGACTTTATACTGGTTGTTGTGAGGGTCAGCATTTATAGACTTTATACTGGTTGTTGTGAGGGTCAGCATTTATAGACTTTATACTGGTTGTTGTGAGGGTCAGCATTTATAGACTTTATACTGGTTGTTGTGAGGGTCAGCATTTATAGACTTTATACTGGTTGTTGTGAGGGTCAGCATTTATAGACTTTATACTGGTTGTTGTGAGGGTCAGCATCTATAGGGGCTGGGCAATCTGACCACTCGGTGGAGTCCCAATTTCATGTTTATACTTGTCCCCTGAAGAAACGATGGTATTGATAGATAATCATGCTTATTTGTATTCCACACAGAGCAGTGGCAAACAAAGTGGAAGCATTTGCTGTGTGTTGCCTTGGAGAATTTCGTATTGGTCATTCCAAGGGGCAGCTGAGAAATCTGGCCATCTGACCACTCCGTTGGATCCTGATTTCATTTTTCATTTTCTCCCTAAAAGAAACAATGATGTTAATAGAAAAACAGAGCAGCAGCAAGATGCAAGAAAGGAGTGGAGGCCTTGCTGTGTGTTGCCTCAGAGCGCTTCATACTGGTCATTCTGAGTGTGAGCAAATGGGCTAGGCAATTTGACCAGTCAGTTTGATCCAAATATCATGTGTAAACTTCTCCAAATTAGGACACATTAATAATGTAGATGATCATATTGATATTATCCCACACAGAGCGGCGGCAAGATGTAACAAAGGAGTGGAGGCCTTGCTGTGTGTTGCTCTTGAGCACTTTGTACTGGTCATTCTGAGGGTTAGGAGAGGAGCAGGGCAAGCCGACCGGTCAGTGGGAATGGTCAAGCATCTCATCCACTGCCAGATGTGCGGTCAGAGACGCTTTGTACCCAACACCCTTTCTGTGCCTAGTAAGTGATGACAATTTTTCGATAACAAAATCAAAATTTCTGTGGTACTGGTCATTAGCTGACCGTCCAGTAGTAATGGTCAAGCATCTCATCCACTGCCAGATGTGCGGTCAGGGACGCTTTGTACCCAACACCCTTTCTGTGCCAAGTAAGTGATGACAATTTTTCGAAAACGAAATCAAAATTGCTGTAGTACTGATACCTTCCAGTAGTAATGGTCAAGCATCTCATCCATTGTCAGTCATGCGGTCAGATAATCCTTGTACCCAACACCCTTTCTGTGCTATTAAGTGAGTTTTTTAAACAACCAAATCAATCTTGCTTTGTCATTAGACATTAGCTGACCATCCAGTACCACAGTAAGGATAGTCAAGCATGGATTCCTTTCCTGTGTTGACCCCCTGGACTAGTGCATTGCATCTTCCAAAAGGCTCAAACTCTGGGAAGAGAGAAAACAGAGAAGATATACATTTGTCTATGATACAGCCATCGCAGGATCTAACTCAATGATAAGCCCTAGATGACTTGGTGCAGCGTGAATAGGCATTGGAAGTTGCAAGTCCAACATGCTGAATTTGGGTTTCAAAAGTGTAGCAGATTGTGAGTGTGGTCCAGGCCCTCAGACCATGGACCATCTGTTTAGTCAAGATCTGGATCTGACAGAGGTCAGCAATGTAGCAATGTAGCGCTCAAATTGTCCACCATTTGCAGGCAGCTGTGTGATCAAATTGATGATGATGATGGACTGGTGGTGATGATGATGGTGGTGATGGTGATGATGATGATGATGATGATGATGATGATGATGATGATGGTGGTGATGGTGATGATGATGATGATGACGATGATGATGATGATGATGATGATGGTGGTGATGGTGATGATGATGATGATGATGATGACGATGATGATGATGATGATGATGATGATGATGACAATGACGATGATGACGACGAGGACGACGACGACGATGATGATGGTGGTGATGGTGATGGTGATTATGATGATGATGATGAATATGACAAAAATAATGACGATGATGAAGATACCGAAGATGATAATGATGATTTAAATATTGGTATTATTTTTTGCTTTTTTGTCCTTTTCTAGATAGTCTGTACCTCTACCTGGGCTGTGACTGTCAGCAGAAAGCCCCGGGGAAGACAGCCGTGTTGCTAGGACCAGTGTGGTAAGAACTTTATGTAAATGTTACAAATATTAAAGTAATCTATGACTTCATAAGAGTTTTCCAAAAGTTATATATAACATTGTAAGATTCTTCTGTATGATGTGTGAAAGTTTTATAGAAAAATTTAACACTTTCCCCACCCCATCCTCTTGATAAAGGAAATAATGTTACATTTATACAACTCATTCAAGTTATGCTGTCTAAGTTTTTAACCCTGTTTGACTACAATTTACTCTGATTTTAAATTTTATTTTAGATGGAAAAGGTTTGGACTAGCAGGGACTCAAAGTAAAGTCTACATAGATCATTCCTATTATATTCAAAACTATGTTAGCTCCTCTTGACATCTTTTCGTGGTAATTATGTTGGAATGTTTACATATCTTGTCAGGTTTGGAGATATCTACAACACTGAGTTTGTTGGCAAAATGGAATAGGATGGAACAAGGACTGGGGAAGAAAATTATAAATAGATCAGTCCCATATATTCAAAATTATGTTTGCTCCTCTTTGCATAGTAACTATGTTGGAATGTAAATGTATACATATTGTTCAGGTCTGGAGACATCTATGACGCTGAGTTTGTTGGCAAAATGGAGGAGGAAGGAAAAAAGCTTGGACTAGGGAAGAAAGATCTACAGCTGCTGCATTCTCTGCAGGAAGAGGCCATCTGTTCTAGGTACCCTAAATCTGGAGATGCTGGTTCTAACCCAGAGTAAGTAATTAAAGAAATACATCGTTATCTCTATTAGTACTATCAGCCCCAATAAGCAATTGAGGAACTGTATACATGCAATTTTACTGATATACTCGTAAAAGGCATTTGTTGAAATAATCATTACCTTATTATAGGTTATAAGAAAGGTAAGATGTTTGGTCTCTTTTGAATCTTTTCAAAGTTAAATTTGTGATTGAAAATAGTGACAATTTTTTATTTTGATGTTCTAATTTTGTCCTTTATCTATAATTGTTTTCCTTCAAAATCCTATACACAATCCTATAAAAATGCCCGTATAGGAACCAAAAGTTAGCAAGTTCCACTGTAAATGGGAACTCTGGAGTTGAGCTAACTTCAAAGAAGTAACTTTTTTCCTTTTTTTTGTACTCTGTTCCCAAAATGGTTTCTTCAAAAATACCTCACACACCTCTCACACAAGTCAAGGTGTGTGGCCCCACTACTGCTGCCCTGAAAATGGCCAAGGAAAAAATGAAAATACCAAGTGATAAATGGTGAAGAAATAAATTGTCTGATTGTGTACTTTATCCCCTACTGTTTTCCATCAACATCCTATGCAGTGATGAAAGAGTTACCGCACAAACAAGTCAAGGAGTCGGGTCCCAAGATGGCAGCCCTGAAATTGGCCAACGTGGAAAGCCAAAGAGAGCAAGTCCTGCTGTCGATGAGGAATCTGGTGTCAAGATGGCGCCAGAGAGGAGAAAATGCAAAGAGGAAAATTTGACTGGGAACCCCGCTTTTTTCTTCAGCATTCCTAGGTACAGCGTCAAAGACATGAATTGCCCAAGGTAAGACTTCAATTCAATTCAATTCAATACTTTATCGGTCCAACTCAATGGAAAATTGTCTTGAGTTCACAGTATCACTATTCTTAACAATTAATCAAGATTTATATATTAAATAAACAAAACATCTGAACATCAACATTTAAAAGCATTTACAAACTTTTGTTTATTTCCATGGAAATTGGGGATAAGAATGAGGGTGAAGTTTATGGTGGGTGTTATAGGATTGCTTTGATAGAGGTGGCAGGTATGATGAAAATGTCTTTAAAAATTGAATAAGAATTTCACATTTTGAGATTATTTATCAAAAATAAAAGAGAGGTAATTTTGGTTTCTACAGGGTCTCAAAACATTAACCCGTCCAGGACTGCATGATTTTGCTATAACATGGATTCTCCATGCATAGACCCCAGCCTGAGTATCTTCAGGACCAGTCCTGAAGGGGTTAAAAATGATTATCTCCAAAGTACAACAAGTGACTGGGCTCCTTTCTCTTTGACCCAGAGGGAGTGAGAACAAATGTGACCGGCTATAGCAAAACCTGGCACTTGTCGGTAATTCATGTTTTGAAGAAATGGGCATTTTAAGTTCACACAATGTGTGTAAAAGACCTATGATTGTAAAATTGAAAAGATCATATCTTCGCCAATTATTGACCAATTAGTTAGAGCAAAGCATCAAATGAAAGCTTGTGACATGGCCTTTGTAATGGTATGAAAATCTACATTTTGATTTTAAGTGCCGGGTTTTGCTATAGCCGGTCACAAATGCTGGACTGGGAGATTTTCAAGCTATCCTATAAAAAGCAAATTCAATTCCCAACAAAAGATATGTGGAGATACTGTGGTTGATTATGATGGTATTGTTGATGATGAGTATAGTGATAATAGTGGTGGTGCTAAAATATATAATTCAAGTATTCATTTAAAAACAGAGAACATCTATGTTCTTTCTCTTGTTCTTTCAAATGCAGGATCAATACGCTCGTTGAATGTTTACAGCAAAACGGCTTCAGGGCGAGCCGCACACACTTTGACCCAGAGGGTGTAAGGACAAATGCTGGACTGGCAGATTTTCAAGCTGTTTTAAAAGCAAATTCAACTCCTACCAAAAAGTGACAGTTATGATTTGGCCGCCATTCTTACTTTTGATCCAGAGGGAGTGAGAATGAATGATGGACTGCCATATTTTTAGGTTGTTCTAAAAGCAAAATCAACTCCCATTTTTGTCATTGCCAAGTGACAAATTGTAATTGGGCTACAACACTTAACTTTGATCCAGACGGAGGGAGAACAAATGCTGGATTTACAGTTTTTCAGGCTGTTCTAAAGGCGTATTCTTCTCCCACTTGATATTGACGATTATCATTTGTGCTCCATGCTCATTTTGGGATTCAAATTATTACTTAACTGATTGATTTTCCGGCTTAGTAACTCCACTTGAGATGACAAATTAAAATTGTATTTAATTGTATTTTAACAATTTTAACTGTCATATGATTTATATAGAGATAGTCTGTACAGCAAATGTATATATATATACAGTGGAACCTCGTTATAACGAGGTCCTTGGGACCAATACCATGAAAATTACCTTGTTATATCAGGTTTCTCATTATATCAGGGTAAAAAAACAAAGAAATATAAAGAGCTGGGACCAGCAAAATTACCTTGTTATAAGAGGGTTTTGTTATATCCGACCTCTTTATAACGAGGTTCCACTGTATATATAGTAAAACCTGTGTATAGTGACCAACCAAGGGAAATGAGAAAAGTGGCCACTGTAGACAGGTGACCTCTATAGACAGGTACCATAACATAGTACAGTCAAACCTGTGTATAGAGACCACCCAAGGGAAATAAGAAAAGTGTCCACTGTAGACAGGTGACCTCTATAGACAGGTACCATAACATAGTACAGTCAAACCTGTGTATAGAGACCCCCCAAGGGAAATAAGAAAAGTGTCCACTGTAGACAGGTGACCTCTATAGACAGGTACCATAACATAGTACAGTCAAACCTGTGTATAGAGACCACCCAAGTGAAACAAGAAAAGTGTCCACTGTAGACAGGTGACCTCTATAGACAGGTACCATAACATAGTACAGTCAAACCTGTGTATAGAGACCACCCAAGGGAAACAAGGAAAGTGCCCACTGTAGACTGTTGACCTCTATAGACAGGTTCCATAACATTGCATTTCTCAGCAAGGGATCGCCTTTGGTGGCCACTATAGGCAGGTTGGCTGCTATAGACAGGTAGCCACTAGATAGAGACCACTCAATGGGGACAGATAAAGTGGTCTTTATAGACAGGTTCATTTTCATGTAAACTTTTTGAGTTTCCTAGGGAGACAAGAACAGTAATCTTTAATAGGCAGGTGGTCACTTGAATAGGTTTGACTGTATACATATACAGTATGTAAGCTTGGAATCTCCAGAGAACTGTTCTTCACTCCAGCAATTCACGCAACCACTAGGGGGCATGCACACAAACTGTATAAGGAGAGATCAAGATTGGACATCAGGAGTAAATCTTTTAGCCAGAGGGTGGTATCAGACTGGAATAGCTTGCCAGAGAAAGTCGTTGAAGCAAAAACTGTCGATAAGTTTTAAACCCTTTTGGATAAATATCGGTGGAATCAAAGATTCAAAACAGCCGATCCTCAATGCATGCGCAACTGAAGTTTATAATAGACGTACAGTAGCAACAATCAACGTAGAGAAGACCGGAAAGTCTACAGGAGTCATCCTTCTTTTCCGTACCCTGATGTGATGTGATGTGATGTACATGTATATTGCCCCACCCCCTCTTCGCTACGTCAGAGGTAATTCGATACACACTGATGAGCGGACATTGATCATTAGAGCATGATAAATTTTATGTTCATTCCAATGAACTGAAAACTTTTCTTCAAAGAGTTGAGCTTACTCACCTCCCCCTTCCCCCATTCCCCATGTCAGCTACGTTGATGGTACATTTTGTATACATGTTGATGAGTGTACATTGATCATTGAAACATTATCTGTTTATGTTCAATCATATGAACTGATTTTTTGAAGAGTTTCCTTTTCTCTGGTTCAACCCTTTTGCCTTGGTCTCCCCCCCCCCCTCATCACCCCCCCCCCCCCCACATTACCCCCACCCCCCAACACTCCTCATCACATTAGCTACCTTGGTGGTATTTTGATACATGTTGATGAGTGTACATTAGACCATGAATAGTCATGAGTAAACATTGGAGCATAAACCATTTATGTTCACTCCAATACACTGAAAAACCTTTCTTCTAAAGTTTCTTCCGTCTTCCTTTTGGGCTTGCCTACACATCCACATCCCCTTCATTCCCGCATTAGCTACACTGGTGGTATTTTGATACATGTTGATGAGCGAACATCGTTCATTGAAGAATAAACCATTTATGTTCAATCCAATTGTTTATTTTTTTCTCATTCTTCGGTTCAACTCTTTGGGCTTGCTCCCCCCCCCCCCCCTCTTCTCCATAATATCTACGCTGGTGGTATTTGATATGTGTTAGTGCATGTATATTGAATATTAGATCATAAATTATTTATATCCAATCCAATGTTCTAGTTTTGGGTCTAGTTTTTGGCCCCCCCCCCCGCCCTCTTCTCGATCATAGCTATGCTGGTGCTATTTTGATATGTGATCGTGGTGAATGTAATTGAACAATGGAGCATTTTATAAACCATTCATGTTCAAACCAACGGAATGTTGTCCCATTCTTTGGTTCAACTCTTTGGGCTTGCCCCTCCCTCACACTTTTCCCCATGTTTGCCATACCTGTGGTCATAGGCGTACCCGGGGGGGGGGGGGGGGGGGGGCTGGGGGAACAAACCCCTCCCCCTCCCCCCCCCCCCCCCTTTGATGAAAAAGTGACGGTTTTAGGGGGTTCAAACCTCCCCCCCCCCCCTCCTTTTCAAATTTTAACTGGTCTCGAGACCTTTTTTTAGCGGTCTCGACCATCATAACCACTGTTCTCGGCCCCCGAAGACACAACTTAACTAGTGGTCTCGGTCTCGATAATTTTGGATGGATGCCAGTCTCGGCCTCGAAAATTGCTAACTGATCTTGGTCTCGGCCTCAACATTTTTTGAAGGGTCTCTGTCTCGCCTTCAAAATTTTACATACACCCCCCCCCCCCCCCCCCTTGAAAAAAATCCTGGGTACGCCAGTGCCTGTGGTATTTAGATATATGTAGATGAGTGTACATTGTACACTGGAGCATGAAACGCTGTGTTCATTCCACTGGACTAGAAACCCAGGTTTTCACTTCATTGGTTTTAGCCGTACGGGAAAAACCCCCAACAAAATCAACGCCCTTCACATTTCAACAAAGTAGTAGTTGGTACCTTTGCTTCTTTGCAATTGTGTCATCGTTTATAGGGAATAGTGAATTGAAAAAATAGGGAAACTGACCACGGGGGTGTTTCACAAAGATCCTAAGCAGAACTTAAAATTCTAAGTTCAACTTAAAATTATAAATATATTCAAAAGCAAAAAATGCAGTAAATTTGCAAAAGTATATCAATAAGCTCCTTGATAACAAATGATTTTTATCAAAATGCATGCCTTTTAAAAAGAACTGTAAGTTTCAAAAACGTTACAAAGAAACTAACGGGTTTCCATAATTGGTCCAAGTTAGAGTTAAGTTCAACAAGAATATTTGTGATGCACCCCCAGAAATATATTTTTAAAATGAAAATGAGCAAAGAATAATGGGTTTTCCCAAGAATTACTAGGCTGGTGCATGCTCTAACCATGCACTGAGCTGGACATTCATATGATGCATGTACCTCTGTGTTTGATTCCAAGGGAGGCCCATATTTCTTGTCTCATTTTCATGTAATATTTTCAGATTTTCATGAAACATGGTTGCTCAATCAAGAGAAAAGAGAGCTTCCCGGTGATTGGGCCAATCCTTAGGCTGGAGTTCATAATATTATTTAGATGACTTGATTTAGATTTTACACCATGGATTAAAATATCCAATATTTTATGTTATTCCAAAATATTGAATAAATGTAGGGCTTTTAAATAATACATATGTTTTTATTGTAAATTGAAAATCTTGGATTAATTATCATTTGTAATATCTTTATTCATTGATTTTGTAAAGAAATAACAATTGTTCTCACCAGATAGAAAGGTTTACTGTACACATGGCCTTCCATTATAGAAAAGGTCTAACTCATGGTTAAGAATGACGTCATATGAATCAGATGCAGTTGAACCATTTTGTTCTTCCCTAGTCCCTCCTCCCCCCCCCCCACACCTCCTACCCCCCCCCCCCCCCACCACATACACCTTGCATACACCCAGGGGGGTGTTTGGGGTATTCAGACACCCCCTTGGATTACAAAAAAAAAAATGTTTTGGGGTGTTCAAACACCCCCCTATAGTTTTTGTCGGTCTCGGTACACTTTTAACAGGTCTCGGGTACACTTTTTACAGGTCCTGACCATCATTACCAATGGCGACAGACACCAGCCCCCCCCCCCCCCCCTCCCTCCCTCTCCCCCGCTTACACGACTCAGAAATTTTTGACAACGGAATAACACCCCCTTTGAAAAAGTCCTGGATACGCTATATATATATACACCAGTTGTAATTTTCATACAAGCCTTGTTGGTGTATGGACATAAATTATCCTATGGAGCGTAAAACACTGTGCTTGTTCACACAAATGAACTGGAAACCCAAGCTTTCGGTCCATTGATTCTATCCTCTGGGAAAATCCCCCTCGAAATAGCGACCTTCAAATAATAGTGAGCGTGGAAACATTCTCTGTGAATAGTTGGGTTTTTCCGGTCAGTGATGTAAATCCCCCAAATAATGATAATTATGATAACGATAACAAAGTTAGAGTAATAACTGTATTGATATTAATAGTTGTACTAATAATTATAAGGATAATACTCCTGATGCTGCTGTTGCTGCTGCTGCTGCTGCTGCTGCTGCTGATGATGATGATAGTGGTGGTGATGATGATAATGATGATGTAGATGATGATGATGATATGATGGTGATTATAAAGATGATGGTGATGATGCTGCTGCTGCTGCTGATGATGATTATAGTGGTGGTGATGATAAAGATGATGGTGATGATGATGATTATAGTGGTGGTGATGATAAAGATGATGGTGATGATGATGATTATAGTGGTGGTGATGATAAAGATGATGGTGATGATGATGATTATAGTGGTGGTGATGATAAAGATGATGGTGATGATGATGATTATAGTGGTGGTGATGATGATGATGCTGATGAAGGATGATGGGGATGAAGGTATGGTTTAGTCTAGAGTCTAAACCGAAAACTATCGGTCTCTGTTCCCACGGTTGTTCCACTGAGACGTCTGACACCCCATAAGTTCGAAGTACAGTTGGTTCTCCATATTTATAAAAGAAACCCCCATTTAGAGTCGTCAGTTGGGTTTTTTGTTTTCACAACTAGCTCTTAGCTAAACAGGACACCCGTTAAATGTATAAGATACATGGGAAATCATCAACACGGGTTCACTTACAGTTCATGTGAGTGAAAGTAGGTTGCGTACTGTACTTACTAATTAATACCCTATCCAAGGATGTTTAGAACGATGGCGTGACTATACTTCATCTAGGGATATGTATATCGATGGCATAAGTGAATGTGGGTCGCCTTCGTAACCCTCTGTGTTCCATGGTCGATTCTTGTCACAATACTCATAGAATCAGATCTATCTGCAGGCCCGTAGCCGGGGGGGGGGGGGGGGGTTTATTTAGAATTTAGAAAGGTCCACTTTTTGCCGGTCTCAGTCCACTTTTTACCGGTCTCGACCATCTAAACCAATGATCAACAACCTAACCATGCAGTGGTATCAATAATAATCAATAGAGGATTATTTCAATTTACGTGGGAAATAATAAAATCATTATTTACATATTTGTTAAAATAGCATTATAATATGAAATGGGCTTTAGACGCCCTTTGTAATACTATTTTATATTTACAATATATTTTGGACCCTGAACAGGAAATTGAAATGCGTACTATTTTTTTTGTAATATCAATTTGAATTATTAGAGATTATTTGAATTTGTGTTGGAAGGAAAACAATATATAAGTTTTAAAATGGTCATTGTCAGCTGACGTTAGTTTTATATACTTTCTATAATGCTACATCCATATTTTACAATATCATTGAGACCTTGAACAGAAAGTTTGACATTTAATATGAATCATTAGAGATTATTTGAACTTGTTTAGAAAGGAAAACATGTGCCATTATTAACTGACGTGGGCGTCAGATGCTTTAATAATGCTACATATTGACATAATCTTTACAATTTGATGTCCAGAGGGGCTTCAAATTTACTTTTTTTTTTAATTGGGTAAAGGAATTTATAGATACATCCCTCGATTAAAATTATCTGTTCTTTTTTTTTGGAACAAATACATATCGGAACTGGTTCTGAATCGCACGTGGCCTGAGCACGAGGTTGCCTGTCTGTTCCGAATTATGTTTTAATGTATAAGCTTCTCTAAACTTCCTATAGGCATGGATAAAATTCCTAATCTCAAAAAGAAATCATTCATTCGATTTTCTATTTTTTCCATAATCGTCTCACGTGTAATGGATCCGCTTTAATTATTGAATGATCGACGAACAGCAGTGGATGGAAAATCGACTTCACCATATTTCTACGTTTGTTTAGACACTCTAGTCCCTCTAGTGGACAATCGGGCGTTAATTTCATTTCTGACGTCGTGTTTTGTAACTTTCTATTTCGCTCTGAGGGCGAATTCAATATTAAAGCCGAGCAACACGCGCGTAAAAGCCTGCATTTGTTATTCAAAATAATCGATGAAGAAAGTAATATTGTATGAGGGATTTGGAAAATCCGAATCTCCTCCAAAGTCAAACAAAAACGTGCGTTAATATTCACGTATAAACGGAAGAACACGTGCATGGACTAGCGATATGCTCGACCGTTTAAAGCAAAGAAGGTATACATTCATTGATTGATTGATTGATTGATTCATTTTATTTCAAATTCAGTAAAAAACATATGAACACATTTACAAAGTACATATACAAAAATAAAACATTTAAAATATGTAGAGCAATGTAATAGCAAAGATACAAACTGTGGGAAAGTGAAATAGGGTGTATCAGTAAAAGCCTATGTGGCTTGACAAGTTGATACACCCATTAGTTTGATCGGAAAAGGCGTTTTTGCTAGTTAAATTCAGTAACAGTTATGGTATAATAATATAGAATGTCAGTTCGAGTATATGGGGGAGGGGAGGGGGGGGGGGGGGAGGGGATGAGAACACAATTATGTATAGATACGATCAATAAGATTTATTTTCGCACACCGTTATTATAGACATTTAAAACATTTAGTAACAAAATGTAACAAAGTGTTATCTTTATATAAATTGCAGCTCTTTTAGGAGCTCATATCAGTGAAAGTTATTCTTGTCCCGGTTCAAATTTATCGAGAAACTACATGTGTATAAATTTAGGTTCTTTTCTATTTTGGTCTACGCAGCCTAACATCATGGGCTTTATCTTATTTTGTTCAAATTTATCTTTTTTTTCTTCGGTAATTCGCAACATGTATCTTTGTAAAGAGTGTGATTGTTTCATACCTGAACGACACAGTTGGAGAAAAGCAAGCTATCTGAAGCTTGTGTTCCACCGTGCTAAAATAAAACAAATTATTTCAATTTTCCTATAATATGTTATTTTATGTTGATTGAAAATGAGCAAAGAAACAAGGCTTCGCCGGGAATCGAACCTGAGACCTCCGGATTGCTAGACCGGTGCTCTACCATTGAGCCACAAGACCCTTGAATGGGGGAAATAACTTCTTATTTTATGTTGTAGTTTTTTGGTGTAATCGACTTTAATAAGGCTAAAAGTTACATGAATTATATAATTTGTACAATATAGCACCTCTGCATGTATAGGGGAAGGGGCATCCCCAAACCCTTGCATCCTGGGCTTGTCCCCTCAATAAGACTGATACATATTTCTCCCGTAAAATGCATGCAAAGATCGTCGCCCCTATATACCTGCCTACAGAGGAGTGAATTACTGCCGAAATGTAGCTGATTTTGCTATGAATCGGCCGTTTTGCAAAAGTTAGCAAAGGAGGTATAAATTCATTAGTTTTAACTGAAAAGGGGCGTTTTTTCTATACAAATTGATATACTGTTTTGTATGAATACCATGTATTATTTTTTGCAAGAGTGTGGTTCGTTCTAATATCAACAATTAATCGACGCTATAGATTATATTTTTCTGATTTTACGATAGTAATTGGTGATACAAGAGTTGACAGGCAATACTACTAAACAATTGTTTTTATGGACTATTTTCATTGCTTGTACCGTTATCAGATTCCTCAAATGGGTAGTGATATTATATGTATACATTGATCCTCCCACTGCAGAGTATTACAGGGATAGTTGAGTTTTGGTATAGAGGGCGCTACACAAAATAATTTGTTTGTGAGATAATGAAAAACTGAGTGTCAAATACGAAAGAGCATACAATTTTAATGACAGAATAAACTTTATTTGATCAAAATCGGTTCAGAAATGGCTGAAATATCCATAAACATAACCATTTGTAATAAATGTGGGGCCCCACAATTATTCGACAATTTTGAACCAGCCGTTAAATTTTTTTTTAAATGCTTCCTCTTTTCAAAAATTTACAAAAAAGGTTTTTAGATAGTTGTTGATTATCTCTCTATCTAATCATTATTTCAACAAAACATCACATGCATAATATTTTATTCAAAATGGTTGCTTTAATAGAGAGCGCACTCTTGAGTTTTATCGGCTCTTTTTCTTAATGATAATAGGCTCTTTACTTAGTAATTTGTAATGTTTTATTCCTTTCAAGCATGGTGGAGTTATAACTATTAGTTTGTAATGTAATGGTGCAGGTTTTGCTTACTAAAATTAAGTTTGACCAAAACTGTACTCTCTTTACCAGAACTCAACTATTCCTTTAAGGTTGGATTTACAATTTTGGAAGACCATTTGTAGCCTTGGAATGACAATAATATTACGTCCCCTTGATGTATGCTCTTATAATCAAATGTATTTGACAAATGTTGTATACATTTTACATAGCAAATAATTGCTTTTCATAATCTTAAGTCCAACTTATAATTTAAGCTCAACTTAGGATCTTTGCGAAACACCCCCTAGGAATATTACGACACGGTTTTAATACATGTTATTATATAGACACGAATCACGAATACTCGTATTTTACTTTTATTGTTAGAAATTATTATTAAAGTAGGCTATAACTACAAAGCCGATGAATTGGGCTCTTTGGGCAGAGTTCAAAGAACCCAACATTTATGGCCGTTGTTAAATAATAACATAATTCCCGAGGGGCGCTCGTTGACTTGTGTTTATCTATAATTAAAAACAAATAAAAACCCCGTTCATACAAAATGATTAGAAGCTCGGTTTATCGAATTTGTATTCTTAATAATATGTATGATTCGTTAATTTAGAGGCGCATGTCGCATCCTCAAGTGTCAGGCAAACACTAATTATATTTTCTTGCTTCAGTAGCAAAATATTTTAATTACCACTTGGAGGACCTTGGAGGATCTTAGATGAAAAACCTAGTAACACATCATGAAGATATTTAGCATGGTCGGACTGATTGAGGGGGCACGCAAAATTTTTGGGGACACACCTTATGTATTTCTTTGCTTTTTCCAAAAATGTCCCCTTATGTTTCTCTCACCCCCTCCCCCCACCCCCCTCCACGACGCTACGCAACAAAATCGCCGGATGCATTACTTTTTCGGTTTGTCCGTCCGTCCGTCCGTCCGTCCATAAGTACGTCACGTTCTTGTAATGCGTTATTTCAAGAACCATCCAACTTGGCTATTGATGAGCACAGGAACCAATTAGATTTCGGGGTCATATGGTCAAAGGTCAACGATCACAGAGCTCGATCATCGTATCCAGAGGTCCAACAGACAGCATTCAGCATCCCTTTAATATCAACTTTATAGTATTTCATGTATGCACAATCAATCCCAGGTGCCCTTGATGAGGTGTAAAAGCAAACAATAGCGAATTAAATCAACTTTCATATACCGAGGGCAAAATAATTGACCGCATAAATGTTCTGATAAAAATTAAAATAATAAACAATCGTTATCAGTTGTAAAATAAATCATATAGACACACGTAAGCGATAAAAACGAAATATAATCTATTATCAACCAATATTATCCGCAGTAAAGGGTTTTCATCTTCATAGTAAAAGTATAATCACGCAGCTGTCTGTCGATGGTCGAGCGCTGCGTCGATGACCTCTGCTGGATCTCCCAGTCCCATCGATGGTATTAATTGTGTTATAAAAGAAAAGCAATACTCTACGTCGGAAAGGTATATTGCTGGCTTGATTGGTATTGCCTTCGTCTCATCTAAATCCTGGGAACAATATCTTCTTTTTTTTCTTCGGGATTTTGCAATCTTCTAGATAGCAACATGGCAGTTTCGAGTCTTTGCTCCGTTTTCATTGTTGTTTTAAGTTCGTTAGGTATGTATACAATGAAGATTCGATTCCAATTATTCAAAAGAATGCCTTGAAAGAGATAGTTGAACAAAGTACTTTAGTCCATGTTGTTTTTTTTTTCTTTATAAATAACCAAAACCTAGTCTTTACTTATTTGTTGGCATTTTATTTTGTTCGACACATTGGTGGTTTTGTATTGTCTGTAATGTAATTTTGTGTTTATGTTCAATATGTTGATTGTTTTTACACATTTACGACCACATTAGATATTATAATAATTGAGAAACTGATGTAGCATTTTCGTTTGTGTTTTTTTTTGTGTCTTGGGGCTGGGTACGTTTGTTTCATCCAATGGGTTACTTTGGGAGAAACTAAAAATAAACCGTAGATCTCAGACAGCAAGAGGCAATGATCAATGCTTATAATGAGGGGGAGGAGGGTAGTATTATCATAGATGCTTTAATATTCTAAGATTGATTTCGTTATCATTTATTTTGTCAAGAAAAGTCGACATTTGCACAAGTATAGGTGTTTTACGAACACTAAAATCGATTTTAGCGTCGATTTTTAGTGATAATCGTCCCATTGAATTGATACTAAAATCCTTTGTTACGTGTATAAACGCCCCAGGTCCACGGTCGTCAAGACAGTGGCAGGTACGTATTACAAACAAACTACATGTATAAGACGAAATTATGTAGCTTTCATCATTATGCAAGGTAAACAATGTGTTTTATTTTTCTTTCTTATTCATCTCTCTTTTAAGTCACCGTCCATGCGGGGTTCGCGTGCGACTTCGAGGCAGGGATGTGTGACTACTATCAGGACCCTGGAGACGACTTCGACTGGACGCGCCAGAACGGTTCGACCTCCACCGTCGACACTGGCCCGGATATCGACCACACATATGGAAACTCGGCAGGTAAATGATCCCATATTCCGGTCACTATCTCTATCACAATAGAGTACAGAAGCCATGACGTCATAAAAACACTTTTTTAGAATTTTCAAATTTGGACTTCATTTTCAGAAAGAGCATAACAAATAATGTCCAAATACTGAAAATCAAAGGAATAGGTTACGTATTGGCTGAGATATGCCCATCCGAATGAATTTTACTTCAATGGGCAATCAGTGTTATAATGCACTGGTTCCTAAATTTAGGAACCAGTGCACTATAACACTGATTGCCCATTGACCAAAAAAGTCATTTGGATGGGTATATCTCGGCCAATACCTAACCTACTCCTTTGATTTTTGGTATTTGGACATTATTTGTTATGCTCTTTCTGAAAATGAAGTCCAAATTTGAAAATTCTATAACAAATGTTTATGACATCATTTATGACATCACACTTCACCACTCTATAGTTTTTGCATTAGAATGACAATGAAACCTAATTGTTACCACTATAAATATGAGTTTGAAAAAAAGTTTGAACATAATCGGCCAAGAAATAAGATATAAGAATCTTCAAAGAGCCATATTTCTTTATTTCTCGGTCGTTTATGCTCAAACGTTCAGAAATTATTCTTCCTGCTTTTTCTCTTTTTAATTAGTTATTTTACAAACAGTCAGTGGCGTAGCTTATACAAAATGGTGGATTACCGATTTTTTTTTCTGGCAAATCTTGTCTTGGGGGATATAAACTGCCTCAGCATGGACATAATGTGCCCCTTGCCACATTTTCAATGTGCGGTACTGATTTGAAAGAAACAAAATAGAAACAAATTTATAATCGTGACCAAGCTTTTTGCAACCTTTGTAAACAACACTCCCCTCGTTTTAATATGTCATAAATATTGAGATTATATACGCCTCCTAAAAAGGGCAAAAAACCGATCTATCGAATTTATTGACATAAAGACGCTGTGTGAGTTCGTGATGTGAACGTTCGTTTAAAGTCGGAGACGAACTTGTATTGCAAATTATGAGTATAATATATCGTAAGTGGGCAGCATCAAAATAATGATGATGTCAATATTTCGTCTAATCTTTGCTCGCCAACTCTTGCATTTAGATTTCGATATTCAGATATAGTTATATTATGGTAAACGATGTTCCAATTGTCGATGGGTTAAGATTTTATTCCATCACAACCAAATTAATATAATAATCAGTGCACGGGTGGGAGGACATCAGTTGCCCCCCCCCCCCCCCCCCCCCCTACTGACAACACGTCTTGCCAGCGCGTCAGTATGGCAAAAATTCCTCATGTTATGAGGAGGGCTTTGTCCAAATATGGATGAACTATAGCCTTATATTATATTATTATTATAAGATTTTATTCCAGTTCAACCGTAAAGCACTCACATTGTAATTATCAGCTATACGTTCTCATCTTGGCAACCACGTAGTGGCTTGATTACATGATAGGTTGATCTAAAGTTTGTTAAACTATTAAGTGTGCCGACCACCGGCGCCGATTCCATCCGAAAACACAATGCATTGGGGAGGCGAGCATTGTTTGTGAACAATGCTCTGCCCCCCCAATGCATTGTGTTTTCGGATGGAATCGGCGCGCCTGGTGCCGACCTAGAATTGGTTAAACTATTTTTAACCTTCGCTCGAAGTATACTCTTTTATACCACTCACTTTTTTACGATATGTTTGATACCCTTTGAGAAACAGTGCCAAAGTCATAAATGCCAGCCGTAGAAAGGTCCCAAACAGCCCGGCCTATTTAAAGTTTAATTTATCAATAATATAAAGTCTGAAGATAAACGCATTCACACAATCATAACATACATGCACGATATTGATACACAATTATAGGTAAAATATGTGCATAGAATAATAAGATAAGATAGTGGAAGAATTTATTTAATAATTAACTTATATATACCTGACACAAAAGTTGCATATTTATTCAGATATGTTGGGATAACAAACATGCAAAGTAGAACCAAAAGTAAGCACAAGTTCTAGTCGAGCTCTTTCTCCTTTGGTTGTTAGAACATGAAGACAACATTATAATTAAATTTAACGTCCACTTTATTTATAACAATTTGTCTATAAAATAAACTGTAAGGGTTTTACGGAACGAATATCTATTATTTTCCTTTTCAATCTTCTGAGGTAAACTATTCCAAAATTGTTATCCTACATGAACAAAATATAAAAGGTTTCTCGTGTTGTCTTTCATAACAGATCAATTCTGCTTTATAACTCTGACGAAGATCCTGCTAGGATTGAAAGCTATAGGCTATTATACGATTTTCATTATAATTATTAGATCATCACGGTGTATCATACTGATTAATTGTTCAATAATAAAGCTTCAAGTCTTGGCACATTTTCTCATCGTTTTCACGATTCATTTAAATTAATAATAGCGAGTACATGACATAGCCAGCCGTTACATAGTATGATGCAAATACAAATGTATACTATAATTATTTAAGTACATGTAGCTTATGGATTACGTTCCTTCTGTTTCTTCTTGTTTGCACCCCGGGGAGTTGATCATGGTGCACAGGTTAATCGTGATAATTGTGTGGGTTTGAACTCATGAACTGTATACCTGATGACCAATGTTTATAATATACATGTCATTTCAGAGCTTAGAATCCCTGTATTAAGCGTTAAATACATGCAATGTCTATTCTTATTACTTATAATTTTGTAATTATTCTAACCGACCAACTCGCAGGTTTCTACCTGTACGCAGAGGCGTCGTCGGCACAGAACGGGGACCGAGCACGCATCATCAGCTCTCCAGAGGCCGCTGCTACCACCCAGTGCGTCCAGTTCTACTACTTCATGTTCGGCGACCACATGGGGACATTAAGGTGCGTCCGTATTAATAAATTCGAACAATTTATAGAAACTGACCAGAAATATTTTATATAAGGGAAAAGAGCAAAGAAATGGGATTTCTTCTTGCGTCAGTATTATAACATATTTTGTTATCATCAAACAAACTATAATTATATAGAATGCTATGTATTATTTTGTGGACATGGTGTGGCAGGATTTGTAGAGCGTGTGCCTTCTAAACGTGAGGTCTCGAGTTCGAACCTATACTTTATTGTTTTAAGTTTGCCCATCTTGTTCATTCTCGAGTCGAGCAAAACAATTTGTCCACATAAATTACACTGGTCTCTACCCATGTGAATGAATGAGTAGTCGGTATGAATGCAAGGTGTTTGTATATCACGTGGGCGCTTCGGATAACCTGGCTAAAATGCTCCGCAGGGAGTTGGGCATGTGCACTTCATGTGCGGGTTATTTGTGTAGGTGTATCTGATGACCGAGGTTCTCATTTTTTGTAAAGCGTAGTTAAGTATTAGAATAAGAATACATCTTAAAATAAATACATAAATAGTAAAGGATTTGTGCATATTATTCCTCCACAGGGCCTATGCGAGGGGTAACTCCAGCACGACTCTTGGTGATCCCCTCTTTGAGAAGAGCGGAAATCAGGGGCGGGGTTGGTACCGAGGACTAGTCACCGTGCCTGCCCAGACTCAAGATGGATTCGCAGAGGTGAGATGCGGGCATTTACATTCATGTCGTGATTAAACAAATATCTATTAAAGTTAAACATGTGTTTGTTGTAAGTGTATATACCTTACATCAATAATTCATAATATCAACCATTTTCATTTGGTATATTAAGTGGGGTTGGAGCATCGATGGGATGGAGTTGGGATTTATCTACAAAACCTCAGGATCATTCGGTAATTTTATTTTATTTTGATAGTCAAATTCTATCGGTATTTAATTATGATTACGGTTTGACGCATATCATTGATGTCTATTTTAGTACCCTATTCTCCGTCATCACCCTAGATCATCTTCGAAGCTAGAATGGGATCAGGAGTACGATCTGATATTGCTATCGATGATATATCCGTCATCAACACAAACGGAAATTGCCCGCTAGGTGAGGATTCTGATTTTCATACCTCCGTACAATTCAATATCACGTTTGATTAGATTATAATCATTCCAAAAAATAATATGAACCTAAAGCATATTTCAAATAACGGTATAACACACTTATTATTCCTTGATGAATCTATATGTCGCACTCGCGTTATATTATTGGGTATGTGTCGCGTTCAGCAGGATGACATCGATAACTTAAATTAAAACAAAATAATGAGAACTCACAAGTGACGGATACTTTTGATTATTAACGTTTCTTAGAAATACACACTATTTTTTCCCCTTTTTCGGTTAATTGCTGCTTTTATATCTATCTTTCCTGTCTCATACATTACGTAGATTCGTTCTCATGTACGTTCGACACGGGCATGTGCGGGGTCAAGCAGGATAGGACGGATGACTTCAACTTCAGGAGACAGCGTGGTTCCACCGGTTCCTCCAATACCGGCCCACGGAATGACCATACCACTGGAAATGGTACCGGTATGTATCTACCAGATAAACGACACCGATTCGTGTTTTTTTTTTTTTTTTTTACAACACAGTTCAACTCTTTACTTATCAACAATAAGAAATATTTTGATTTGTTTCTAAATGTACACTTTTGACGATCATTGGACGAATTGCATAGGGACTTGAGCTTTACTTCTATAAACTTGATTAAGCTTATACATGTATATACATCGCAGATGATGGCCAATGGCGCAAAATGGCCAATCCAAGGCGTATTTCATCAAAATATCAACTTCTGAGAAGTATGTTTTGTTAATGTGTATACCATAGAGGTTATCATACATGATGATCAAAGTGTTTAATTGCTTCTGCATTTTTGTCTGGATATATCTGGGGCTATGGTTTCAAGAATAACGAAACATGACAAATCCATGCAAGGGTTATTTCATCATTATTTAAAATATCAACATCTAATATGCTTCTGACTTAATTTGCAGGTTACTACATGTTCATCGAATCTTCTGGTTTGACCAGGGGTAAAAAGGCGCGACTTATCATGCCGACGTTCCGGGGCATACAGTCGAACGACCAAGAGACATTCTGCGCGGTGTTCTGGTACCACATGTACGGAAATACGGTTGGGGAGCTAGCCGTATACCTCAAGAACGCCACCTCCACCAGCTTGGGAAACCCGCTCTTTTGGCTCGGAGGAGACCGCGGCGACTTATGGAGGGCGGCGGAAGTCGAACTCAACACCCCTGAAGATTTTAATGTAATTAATTACATTTAAAATGTTGTATTATTTAATGAGAATGTTTAATTTAAGGTTAAACAATATAATATCATTATTCTGATGCATTATTTATGCTTTCTGACATCAATCCACACCACGGATGTTTTTATTCGAAAGGAATAAATGGTATTTACTAGTCTGTATAACATTTTAGCAAAGATTAATCGGCAGCACAATTAACAGCCCGGGTCTTGCTCCTTTTCATTTTAAATACGATGAAACATGAAAAATACAAGAAACGTTTCATCAATCATTCCGATTCACATTCCCTCACCCTAGTGGCGTAGCGTGGTCGGACTGATTGGGGGGGGGGGGGGGGGGCACGCAAAATTATTGGGGGGGGGGGGGGGGGCACACCTTATGTATTTCTTTGTTTTTTCCAAAAATGTCCCCTTATGTTTTCTATTGTTTTTTCAAAATTATTCGGGGGCACGTGCCCCCCCCCCCCGTGCCCCCCCCCCCCCGTAGCTACGCCACTGCCTCACCCCACCTCCACCCCCTCTCATCTCTATTTCTCCTGCGAAGTCCTGCGAGCAACATACACAAACAATTATCGCTTATCGTACCTTTTGAAAAATATACAATTTCAGGTATATTTCGAAGCTGTTCGAGGGGTAAGCTACACGAGTGATATAGCCATTGATGACGTCATTATCACCAGCTATGGATGTCCTGGTCATCGTAAGTATATATATTTTGTTTGACATTGTTTGTTTGATGTTGTGTTTGTTTGGTTTTGTTTTGTTTTTTTGTTGTTGATTTTGTTGTTGATTTTGTTGTTGTTTTGTCCAATTGTTTGTTTGCTCGTTTGGTTATTTTTTTGGTCGGTTAACTGACTGTTTGGTTCCTCTGAACTATCAACAACAAAAAAAAAGCAAACATCATGACTCCGATGATATTACGCAATACGGATAGTCTACACGTTAAGTCGATCGCGATCATTATATCAAAGGTATTACATACAAAATATGAATAATTATGATCGTGTATTGAATTGCAAAAATATAAACACACTTCAGAATACCGGCCACAATCCATAGCGTAAAAATAATTAAATACGATGTATGCATTATAGATATCGTGAATAATGTGAGCAGTGTGTCCTGTGACTTCGAGGAGCCCGAGATCTGTTACTACAAGCAAGATGACACGGATGATTTCGACTGGAACTGGAAGAACAGAGGGACAGGAGACGGGTTCACGGGACCGGAGTATGACCACACCAGGGGAGATGAACTTGGTAAGAATGTCTATTTGAGTTTTGTAAAGCTAAACGCACTCAGAGCCGACGCGACCCGATCCGACTAGTTTTTGGTCGGATCTGGTCATTGTGCATTGCCCAACGACTCCGATTTTTCCAGTCGGAGCCGATTCAACATGTTGGATCGGCTCCGACTGATCGAGCTCGAATATAGCCTGACTGAAAATCAGTCAATGTTTATGAATGCATCTCTGACACAAACCGACGCCTACCAGACGCCGAGCAATAAGGTACACCTTCTCTCTCTCACCATGTGGCGTACAACTCGAGATTGTCGTGCGTTTTGTTGTGCGTCGAATTCTGGTTTCTCATTGACGAGAGCTACATCGATTTGCCTGATATCTTTAGGCAAAAAAAGCATTATCTATACTACTTTTTTAAATAGTACTATTGTCACCTTTTCCTACTTGCAGGATTTTTCATGTACATCTCCAGTACATACAGCCAGACGCCGAGCGATACGGCGCGTCTCCTATCTCCCGCTGTGACGTTCAACTCGAGGTCGTCGTGCATCGAATTCTGGTACCACATGTACGGACGCGACGTCGAAACGCTGAGCGTGTACATCAAGCCGAGCGCGGGTGCGCTCCCATCCACACCGACGTGGAACATCACAGGGGATCAGGGCAACTACTGGCATCGACAGACTATCGTCGTCCCCGCTAGGACCCCGACGTACAGGGTGGGTGGAAAACTAATCATCTGTGTGCCATGATTGACTTAAACTTTGTGAACTCCTTTTCTTCCATGTTTGTGCAAAGCGAACTCCTTACAACGTGATTTGAATCCAAATTGTTTGTTTAAAATACACAAGACATATTACCACCTCTAGTTTAGACGGATGTGATGTATTTTACGAATTATATTGTGCCATTAAGATTAATTAAGTGGATAGCAACACCTCCAGTTATTGCTATCATTGTAAATTGACATACATGTGCAACAAACGACATTCAAATCAAACAAAAGGCCAACCATGTTAATGGATCGTATTTGTATTAATTTCGTTGCACAAAGATCGTCTTCGAAGCCGCTGCCGGAAGCCGGAATAGAGACGATGTGGCGATCGACGATGTAAAGCTATATGAAGGGGCCAGCTGCCCGCTCTGTAAGTAGTACATGATAATAATAATCCTATTTACATTATACGTTTATTAATTTGGTAAATTAATTGATTGATTGATTAATTGATTGATTGATTGACTGCCCAATCCTCCTTCCCTTTTTGTTGTTAAGTTACAACGCTGCCCCCACCATCGACCACGCTGCCCACTATATCTACGAGCCTCGATTGCGACTTCGAGACGGACTTCTGTAACTACAATCAGATGACACAGGGAGACGATTTGGACTGGGCCAGGTACCAGGAAACCGGATTTGGACCATTTCGCAATTATGGACCCGATAAGGATCACACATTAGGATCTAGTGATGGTAAGTTTCAAATTAGAACACATCAAGCTCTATACAAGATTGCAATTACATTATTCAAATAAGTAGCTTTACATTGTCAACCAAAGAAGAAGCATCGCAGGTGTTAAGCTCCATACATTCGGTAATGAAAGAACAGTGAGACATGCTCGATTTACCAGAAGACTTAACGATTTTGCAAGAATAAACATGGAAATTCGTTAACTTTGGAGCCTTCATACTATTCAGGTCGGTTCGCGAGTATGGACCTCCTTCACTATACATCGGAGAGACTCATGCATGATGACAAAATTATCATGATCTCTCCCTTAATTACCGGCTAGAGTCAACGTTTTGAACAAAGGCAAATTATTAAAGTCAGTTAACTTGTTTTTGCTTCATACCATTCAGGCTGGTACGCGAGTATGGACCCCTACCCTTACAACGGAGCGCGTCTAGACGATAAAGGCATCTTGATCTCTCCCTTGATCGCCGGGTCGAGCCAACCCAGATGTCTGACCTTCTACGCCTTCATGTACGGCTCCACAGTAGACTACCTCAACCTGTACATCAGGCCATGGGGCGCCACCCGGCCCCTAGACCCCGACTTCTGGGAGTACGGAAATCACGCGAAGGGATGGTTTCTCCTCCAGATGGACATACCTCCATCGAACGAGAACTTTCAGGTTCGTAAGTAAATTATAATTTTGCTTGGTTTATTGATTGTAAACAAAAATGTAATTGATTGATTTAGTAAGTTATGCTTTAAGTTACTACATGTACTTACTTAGTTGGATATTAAGTTGTACAGTTTGACTGACAACGACTCTCGCGACAGGATACTTCATGAAGACAGGGATATCAGCATCCTATCAGATATTACACACATACAATAATTCAGTATTCTTTGTCCGCTTAAAAAAAAGTGACTTGATAATTAAACACTTCTGCGGGAATATCAGTTATGTTCTAGTACCCTGAATAATTGTAAAGTGATTCAGAATTACACATAAACCAGCTGACGCATGTACACACATGTTATCATAAAAAACACACACAGGAAAAAAAAAAAAAAAAAAAAAAAAAAAAAAACGCGTACATAGACTGAGATGGAATAAAAAAAAAAAAAAAATAGTTCCTTCATTGTTACAAGGAGATTTAATTCCATATAGAGCGGACTTATTAACTTATTTGGGGGCTGGGGGCTAAGAAGGTGTTTTTGATGGTCAGTCCTAAAATGACATGATTTTGCCCGAATGTGACCCGAATAAGACATGGTTTATCCCGAATTTTAGGAACCCCTTTTTCTCGAATATTGCCTTGTTTATAAAGTACATCGGGTTAGTTAAATTTGAAGTTCATTGTCATACTGGATTTAAATGACGTATGGTATATTACATACAAATAAGCAGGTCAAAATATCAATAATAAAATTTTTCATATTCAGATTCTATTTGAAGGCATCTGCGGTCGTTCGAGGTACTCCAGTGAATTAGCCGTGGACGACATAGTCATGGTCGACGGACAATGCGACAGAGGTCTATTAAGTAAGGAGCCTACGACGGCAACGATGATGATGATGATGATGATGATGATGATGATGATGATGATGATGATGATGGTGATGATGATGACGACGAAGCTGACGACGATAATGAGGATGTTGATGATGGAGGTGGCGGTAGTGGTGATGATGATGATGATGATAATGGTGATGGTATTACAAATTATGAAGACAGTAGTGCTGGTGCCTGGTGGTGGTGCCCAGCTAGCCACCTGACGTTGGGCCGATGTCGGAATTTGGTTGCCGGATGTCGGCATATCGCCGTTGGCTCGAGGTTAAAATGTCCGCCAGCCCAACATCGTCACGACGTCATTTTTGTGATATATTGGCATAAGGTCATTTTCCGACAATGGCCCAACATCATGTCATGACATGATGTTGGGCCATTGTCGGAAAATGACGTTATGCCAATATATCACAAAAATGACGTCGTGACGATGTTGGGCTGGCGGACATTTTAACCTCGAGCCAACGGCGATATGCCGACATCCGGCAACCAAATTCCGACATCGGCCCAACGTCAGGTGGCTAGCTGGGTGGTGGTTATGAGGATGGCGATAATGATGATGATGATAATGATGATGTTGTTGACTATGAATATGGTGATGAGGGTGGTGGTGGTGATGGTGGGGATGGTGATGGTGATAATGATGTTGATGTTAATAATTATGGTGATAGCAGAAGTGGTACCGGTAGTAAGGATTACGATGATGATGATGGTGATGGTGATGGTGATGATGATAATGATCGTGGTGGTGATGATGATCATGGTAATGATTGTGATGATGATGATGATGATTCTGATGTATTTGATACACATGTCTTGTCGCTTTGCTATCTTATTTCATTTATCATGTTTATATAGCGACTACCTCGCCCGTAACTTGGCAAGCCAACTGCGATTTCGAGCAAGATGAGGGCCTATGTGGATATACTAGCTCTGGAACTTTCAACTGGGTTAGACAAAACGGAGGAACAGGCTCCGACTTGACAGGTCCAAGGTCTGATCACACCTACGGAACACCACAAGGTAAGATATGGTAGGAAATACGAGCGCCAAAGAAATATAAATAAATACAATGTACAAATGGATTGTGTGTCCTGTGAGTGGTAGGACAAGGTGTAAAGTAGTCAATGACATAATCTACAGTATTCTTATGATGATTATAGGCATGTACATGTATTAGGTTTGATTTTGTATGTACAGGCCTTTTTAATTTATTGATTTCAAAGCGAAAGAAAGGGAAATGGAGACGAATTAAAATGTATTATGTCGATGACTACCATTCGCAGGTCACTACATGTACATCGAGACGTCGCTCCCGTCGCGCCCCGGCAACAGAGCAACGCTAGAATCGCCCCTTCTCAACAGCGGCGGTGGTGGCATGTGCATGCGATTTTATTACCACGCTTACGGAGCCGACATCGGCACTATTAGCGTCTTAATCCTCCTAGTCGAGCTCAACCTCAACTACCTTGCCTACAGTATATCAGGAGAACAGGGAGATGCATGGACACCGGTCAATGTCGACCTGCCGGCTAGACTCCTTGGCGCAACCAACTTCAAGGTATTGATTGGTTGATTGCATGATTGATGCATTTAATGGTTGGTTGGTTGGTCTCGTCGGTCGGTCGGTCGGGGTGTTGCTCGGTCGGTCGGGGTGTCGGTCGGTCGGTCAGTCGGTAGGTTGGTTGGTTGGTCGATTGGTTAATTGGTGGGTGGGTGGGTCGGTTAGTCGGTTGGTCGGTCGGACGGACGGTCGGTCGGTCGGTCGGTCGGTCGGTCGGTCGGTCGGTCGGTCGGTCGGTCGGTCGGTCGGTCGGTCGGTCGGTCGGTCGGTCGGTCGGTCGGTGGGTCGGTTAGTCGTTTGGTCGGTCGGTCGGTCGGTCGGTCGGTCGGTCGGTCGGTCGGTCGGTCGGTCGGTCGGTCGGTCGGCTGGTTGGTTGATTACTTGATTAATTAATTGATTGATTGTTTGATGAATTGATTGATTTGTCCATTTTGTTCAAACATCATTTCACAATCTTACATATAACATATAACAGCTTTTACAATTTTACAATTTTACAATTTTACAATTTTACAATCTCATCTTAGATCCGTTTTACTGGCTATAAGGGGGACGGTCCGATGGGCGACCTCGCTATCGACGACATCGTGTTCCTACGACAGCCGTGCGAGGGCTTCTCGACCGAGTCCATCTGCACGTTCGAACAGGGCGTCGAGTTCTGCAACTTCAACATCGAAAATAACAGTCCGGCGATGGGATGGCAGTGGTTCGATCAGCTGGCTACTGAAACAGCACCGCTGGACACAGGTCTGGGAAAGATTTCATATTCGAAGGTTTCGGGGGCGAATAACCACCACAAAAGCTTTCTAGCTCATTTGGTAGTTCACCTGTCTAGCAATCCGGAGATGTTGGGTTTATTATTATAATTATTATTTATTCGACCAAAAAGCAAAGTACATTGTAAAAATAAAATACAACACAAATAAACACATGATGTAAATTATACAAAAATACAGGTTACAACTGAGACAATAGATAATAGGGAGAAGCAGTATGTGGGCCAGGGTTCACAAAAGGGAAGTTCATCACTGTTGCCCTAGGGCTAGGGCATGTGAACCCGCACACACTGGTTCCAGGAGATGCAGGCATGCAGCATAACGTCAACGAAACATAAATGACAATAATCTTATACGAAGGTGGTTTAAAAATGATCTGTCAACGTCCAAGTATATCTAAATTATCACATTCAAAGAGAAAATTAATTGATGAAATAATTCTATGCACAAATGTGTCTCATATTTATATTGATATAAGGAAAATATAATTACGTATCAGGTGGCGAGATCACAAATCATAAATTTAACCTTACATGAGTTATACAAAGAAAACATGCATTGCTATGTATCGCGATAATAAGGTCATTGGACATTATTATTACCGCTCGACCGCTAAAAATTAAGTATCGACTATCATGATAAGACCCAAACTGTGTAAAGAACAAAAAGCGAAGTTGCATTAAATAAGTGCAAATTAATGACCGTGGTAGTCAGAGGTGCCTATTGAACCAAAATGAAAGTAAGAAATGGTGAAAGAATGGCAGCATCTTTGACACTAGATGGCAGACTGTTCCAGACTCTAGGCAAACGAAGTGATGGTTAAATGTTTGAAATTTCCCCTCCAATCAAAATTCAGTGATATAAATTGTCCTTTTTCTTTTTGTTTTTGTTTACTGATCATAGTATTTCTAAACTTATCTGAAATATGGTTTGGTCTTAAAGTCCTTGTTTTGTTTATCACCGTCCAGTTCATAACATTGAACGTAAACACTTTTGTTTGATATGAAACAACTATGTCTTTCCGTGGCTTAGCTACGGGGCACGGGGGCATGTAGTCCGAACAAATCAACCAATGTTTCGAGGGTTCTTTGACGATTTTATTTTCTCACCTGCTTTCGTGATGGAGGGGATAGTAAGACGTCGGGATAGTAAGACGTCATAATAGTAAAGGACCCCTCCAGAACGAGATGGAGTGTTCTGTCTAGGTGGCACATCACATCAATGCAAAAAAATAATGCGAAAGCCCGTGCAAAATCAAGGTGTGCCGCTACCTACAGTATGTCTTTGTTGATAATCTAACAAATATCATACTACACTGTACATCGTATCTTTAATTTTGACCTATACCAGTATTCGATGCAAATATAAATTCCGTTTTGACTCCCACCAGACTTGTCGACATCATCGTTCGTCTACACGAAGGGCTCGAGTTCGGCCAATGGTCAGCCATCGGTACTCAACTCCGAGTTGCACGACCTACTCGGCATCACTCACTGTCTCACCGCCGACCTCGTCGTGGCGGGTGGAGGGACCACGCAGAAGATCAAGATTGAGGCCGTCGAAAGCGACGTCGGCACACGACACGACTTCGGCACGCTGGCGGGCGACCTGGGCAACCAATGGATCCGCTATAACTGGACACTCCCACCCTCCCTCCTGACCAACCCATTTAAGGTATTTTAATTGAAAGAACGAGAAATTGTATTACCAATTAGTTTATAGTTGGTTTACGATACTACAGCAACTATTAAGAGGCTTATCATGAGATCAACGAGCAAATCGTTAAATGGACCCTGCATTAAGGTGGGTTCCCACTGCCGATCAGATCAACTCGATCAAGCTCGATCGCCCAATCGGCACATTTTTACCCCGACCAATCTCGACCAAATGCTTGATCGTCCTTAGACACGATCTCTTCCCGACCGCTATTCGATCGTTTACGACCCACATCCGACCATTCACGACTTCTTCGCGACGTATACTTGACAACAACTTCGATCTCTACTCGATCATTCCGATGCATATACGATCCCTATACGATATGTACTAGACCATCTAGACCAACTGGACGTCAACACGATCTCTACACGAACTCCACTCGAGCAGGTCGACCTGCTCGTACAGGAGTCGACGATGAGTCGTGAATTCGTTGTGTTTGCAGAAGTCATTACCGACAGCCGATATTACAGTATTCGCTTTTGGATCAATAATCAATAATTATATTAATGTTAAGATTAAGAATAATGACTTAGACTAAGATTAATAATAATATTAAGATTAAGACCAAGACAAACGTAACACAATTTCCATTTAAAGGGCAATGAAACTCAAGCAAAATGTTGCTTTCATAGTCTTGAAGAGATTAAGTAGAATAATCTCTGAAAGTTAGAGCATAATCGGGTAAGAAACAAGAAAACTACGGCTCTTTGAAGATGTCCATGTATTGCTATGGGGAACTCAAATTGGCAACACACTCTGATAAGTGTGTGGACAACTCCCCATATGTTTTGTACACAAATGTTCCAATTTTTACAGTTTTCTTCATAGTCACATTTTTTCCATTCCCCCAACTCATGATATGTTATGTATAAAAGCATTCTACAAAACATATGTTGAATTCGAACGAAGGGTAAACATAAATTTTGAGAAAATTGAACAAAACTGAAATTGAATGGGGAGTTGTCCACAACTTTGCCAGAGTGCGTTGCCAATTTGAGTCACTCGAAGAAATACATGGCTCTTTTCAAAGAGCCATATAGTTCTTATTTCTTGACCGATTGTGCTCAAATTTTCAGAGACTATTAATTATAGTTCGTGTCTTATAGTGCATACAACAATTTGTCTGGATTTCATTGTCCTTTAAAGCAGCACCCCAGAGCCATCCCGCTGAGGGTCCCCTATCACGACCGCCCCTGCCGGAGCTATCATGGAACACAGTGGCGTAGCTACGGGGGGGGGGGGGGGGGGGCACGGGGGTGGGGCACGTGCCCCCCCAATAATTTCGAGGGGCCATTTTTTGAAGAAAAAAAATAATGTTCGTGCCCCCCCCCCCAATCAGTCCGACCACGCTACGCCACTGATGGAACAAGTCCTTGCACATCTGTGCAAACAAATAAACTGCGATGTGCTATGTCTTCAAGAGACTATACCCAGCTATACTATACACAAAACATTTTAAAAACATTTCCGTAAGGTCCCAAAGTTGTTAACTTCAAATGTTTTCTAACAAACAGTATAAAAAAAAACCATTATATTTTTGTTAGTGAATGTTTTAATAATAATAATACAACATTAAATAAAATGTTATTTTTGAAACATATTAACAATATATTAAAACAGAAATAATATTTTCAGATAAATAATGTTGTGAAGAATGTTTTATAAAAAACAAATGCCACTCTATTTTAAATGTTAAGACAATATTTTCCAGGAAAAAAAATATGACAAACATTTGTTAAATGTTGATTTTTTTTCTTAGATAAAACATTTACTACTAATGTCATACCTTGATGTTTTTAAAATGCAAGAGCGGGACATTTTATAAACGTATATTCAAAATGTCCTTAAAGGTAAAGACCAGTTTCGGAAACGCCCCCCCCCCCCCTCTCAAAAATGAAATGAAAGCTCTTATTACCAATAATGTGAAAGAATATAATTATACTAATATAGGATTATCCAGGCATAATATAGCAATGTAGGCATAGATATATATCGCCCATACGCCATGTACGCTACGTGTATTACGAAATACTGATTTTTACCACAAAAGCCCTATTTCAATACATATTCAACAATAATGACCAATATAGATGTATTCGGCTACTTTCCCGAAATGGGGGCTTTAAAGCAGAAACCTTATGTTATAATGACATAATCAAAGATTATGCTACAATATTCCAATAACGTTTAAACAACATTACGATTAAAATGTTTTAGATTCAAATTTATGACGTTTAAACGATGATTTTACAAAATGTTTCATTTTATCACAAATTTAAAGGGGTAGTTTAGTTTTGGTAGAGAGGGCGCTGCTCATCAAAACAAAATTTGCGAGGTAATGAAAAACTGAGTGTCGAATTTGAGAGAACGTGCAATTTTAATGGCAGAATGAGCTTTATTTGGTCAAAATCGACCCAGAAACGGCTGAAATATCAATAAATATATCTGATCTTATAATTATTTGGGGCCCAAATAATTAGATGATATGTCGAAAAAAAAATGCCTGCACTTTTAAAAAAAATGTCAAAAGCATTTTTAAGTTGTTGATGATCTCGCTATTTAATAATTATATCAATACAACATCACATACATAATTTGGTATGAAAAATGGTTGAAACCAATGCCTTTTTAAAAAGCACCCTCTTGGGTTTTAATTGCTCTTTTTGAATGATAACAGGCTTTTTACTTAGAGGCTTGTAATGTTGTATACCTTTCGAGCATGGTGGAGTTATAACTATTAGTTTATAATGTTACTGTGTGAGGTTTTGGCTACTAAAGTTCAGCCTTACCAAAACTAAACTACCCCTTTAACATTTAAAAAAAGCTCTTTATACTAAAATAGAAAAGGTCACAATTCATGATGTCTAATACTCGCATGATATTCTGCATCAATGTTTAAAAGACAATTTCTAGAAAATGTAAGGTGAGAAACATTTTTTAAATGTTGATTTATTTCTTAAATAAAAACATTTACTACTAATGTAAATAAATTAATGTTTTTAAAATGCTAGAGCGAAACATTTTATAAAAGTCTCTTTAAAATGTCATTAATACATGAACTTGATGTTATAATGACATACTAACAGATTTAGCTACACTATTCCAATAACGTTTAAACAACATTACGATTGAAATGTTTTAGATTCAAATTTATGACGTTTAAAAGATGATTTTACAAAATGTTTCATTTGATCACAAATTCATCATCATCATCATCATCATCATCATCATCATCATCATCATCATCATCATCATCATCATCATCATCATCATCGTCGTCGTCATCATCGTCATCATCATCATCATCATCATCATCGTCATCATCTCACTCAATGTCAGCAGTAGTGCACACTCTACATTTAGCTCTTCGTGCTCGGGATGTGATCGAGTGCGCTCGAGTAGCAGTCAAAAAATGAGAGTAGCGGTTTAAGGAAGTCGCGTAGCGCTCGTGTAGCGGTCGAGTTGTTCATAAAAACAGATCGAACCATGATCGAGTTGATCGGGAACCAATCGTGTCGTAATCGAGTATAGATCGAGATGATCGGTGGAAAAAATCCATCCAGACCAAACTAGATCTCTATACGATCGTTTCCCGACCAGCTAGACCTCCCACTCGATCAATACACGATCGCTGTTCGATCGCTTGCCTTCTCGACCCCTACACGAATATTTTTGACTGTCAAAAATATTCGTGTAGGAGCGGGACCATGCCGATCAAGGTAGATCGACCCCGATCGCCCTTGCCGAGCGAGCCCGAACAGGCAAAAATATGCCAAAATAGCCTGATCGGGCTTGATCGAGTTGATCTGATCGGCAGTGGGAACCCAGCTTTAATGGGGAAAAGAATGTTCGAGGGGAGTAGGCCTTTTATACATTGTACAATACAAACAAATAGAGGCATTTTGTGTAAATACACAAAATGATTGCCCCCTGTAAGTACGCATGGTTTTATTTAATCTAGCTAATTAGGACATTGTTTTTAAAAGGGATATTTTCTTGATGTTTGCGTATCTTTGTTTCCTTTTCATCCTCCTTCTCTTGTTCGTGTCTTCTTTTTCTTCATCTGCTTGTTTGTCTCCTTCGACTACTTCCTGGTAGGTCTATGTACAACATGTAAAAAGTTTATGGGAATGTCACAATCTCGAAGGGAACGGGTTAAATATATATATATCATGCAGGAAATATAAATGCAGGGATATAATAAATAAATAAATAAATAAATGTAATAATCTTCAGTTATTTATTTAATTATTTTATTTTATATCTCGTGTATTTTCATTGGTTGTTTTTGTATTCAGTTTGTTTTGACGGCTACGATGGACAATCAAGGCGTCATGGCCGTCGATAACGTATTTCTCACAACCCAGTTGGAGGCGTGTAGACAATGTAAGTGGAGGATTCAACAACCCAGTTATGATTTCAGAAAATATGATAAATACATTATCAATAATGCCCAAGAAAATGAGCATAACAGTTTATATTGATGTTGGTTGAGACTAATGGGGTAAGTTTAATGATAATCACAATACAGAGAACCTGCTCGTTATATGTAGTTGTGATTTATTTTGCTTGGCCTTGTGTTTACTTAAGTTATTCGCCTCCCCCCCCCCCAAACCCCCCCCCCCCCCCAAAAAAAAATGTTTATGTCTAGGATACACAACCATGTATCACAACCAAGTAAAACATGTTCCTCAATATGAACGTTTACTACTTGACGCCAGTAGAGTAGCAACAATGTCATTGATGTTGTTTAATATATGAAATAATCGATATCTTATTGAGAAAAAAAATATATATATGTGCTTATCCTTGCAGATGAGCATGTTCCGGCCCAAACCACGCCAGGTGCACCAGGCACGGGCCCGACAACGCCCACCACACCGAGCAACGTCGCCTCTCGTCAGCCGATAACCGGAGGCAGCTCGGGCATCGGCACGGTGGTCGGCATCGTCTTTGCCGTCATCATCGCAGTGGGACTAGTCGTCGTCGGGGTGTTCTTCGTGCTGAAGTGCCGGGCTGGGTCGAGCAGTCTCTTTAGTATCAGCTACAAGAACCAGTCGAACGATGACATCCCTTTCTCTGGGCGCGGGCAAGACCCCGCCGCCGTGGTGATCGCTCCAAACGACCCTGCCAATTTACTTTGAAACTAGCTTGGGCATTATTGTGTCATCCTTTTATACTTTCTATGTTGTTATATGTTTAAACCGTACAGTTGCGTAAGAATAAGTTTGTTTTTTTCAAAACTAAACATTCCTAAAAAGTAATATTTTGATCATAAAAATCCCCTTTAACCAGCCTGCCATCTTTTTAGACATAATATTTCACCCAACAAATGTTACCCATCAAACGACTGGGGTATATTTCTTACAAAGTGTCTAGTATTCATATCAAAATCATATCTGAGGGCGCAGTCAAAGGCACGTATTGGTCGAGCGGCAAGACCCAAATAACCAGAAATCTTATAACCAGAAAATCATGCCCTCATTTTAGTCATTGTAATACTACAAGATAGTTCCATGTGGAAACCTGCAAAGCCTTTGTTTTAACGATAACTATTCAGTAGAAACCACAATATAGGTCTCTATGAATATTTAACCCGTACCAGCCCTGCGTGACATAGCTCCTCACAGTAGCCAGTTAACACAAATAAAGTTAGTTCAACAGTTGATTAGCGTACAAATATATGACCCAATTATAATACACGAGAGGGAAACTGTACATAACTTCCCTAGCAATTTATTTGTGAATGATGTGTGATATTTCAAATTTACCCTTTATATGCTGTATGGGATTTTCATTTTTGTTTCACTTAACATTAAATGTATGAAGTTTTTGTGTGTATTATAAAAAATATTAAAAAAACATAACATATTTTAGACAGATATATAAGTTCATATTATGTGAAAATGTCTAGCTTAGAGATTGAGACATTATGAGCCAGTTAATTAATATTTTAGTTTAGACAGAGAAAATTGAAACAACTATTTGATGGGTTGTCTAATATGATTATGATTATTGGTTATGATCATATTATGATCACTATGGTATGGCATGATTGTAGTATCTACCATTTATTAAAATATGTCTTTTAGAAGTTATTTCGCTGAGTAGATTACATTTATATCGTTGACGTAGCTGAAAATTTGTAATAAAAATAATATAGATCTATCATATTCATGTATAACGTGATTTACCTTGTGTGTAGTCGAATAATCTGATAACTGACATGTACAAGTAAGTGAATTTATGTGAGAATATACAACTTGTGGGATATGTACAAACATACATACATTACAAACGAAAGTTTTCTTACATTTTCAGCTCTCACATTATCACATTTGGGGGAAATGCGTCAATTGTAGTGTTGCATCAAAGTAATTCACACACTTATTCATTTAGGATAACCATGAGGGTTGAGAGACACCGATAAAGCGCACCCAGTGCTTTTAGGGGGAAAATAATTATCTAAGCACATATGCAGAACGGTTTGTTCATAGGATGAAACATCGCGCTCATCGCGAAATAATTATGGTTCGCAAAATATTTATGACACTAGTGGCCATGATATGCGTGCGCGAATAGAATCCTGATACAGTATTCACTTGCGCTCTGTGTCTGGGCGGCCGCCTCCCTGCCCCCCCCCCCCCCCCCCCTTTCCGGCGCCTATGCGCTAGTGCAACAAACTATAAAGTGTGACACAGCTTTCGTCGGGTTGGTGCACGTGAAATGGAATCGTGCCTGATGTTTCATTTATCTCAAACACCTGCCAGCGATACTAAATTATCCGAGCATAGACCATGATCCGAGTTCTCGTGTGTCACTGCACGTGTATTCGTTTCGTTCAGTAGTATGTGCTTTTGTGTTTTAATGGCTCTTTTTGAATGATAACCGGCTTTATACTTAGTCGTTCGTAATTTTCTATACATTTCGAGCATGGTGGAGGTTTAACTATTAGTTTGCATTGTTATTTTGCAGGCTTTGGTTACTAAAGGGGGTTTCACACCGGGCCCTGCGTAGAGTTGCGTAGTGTGGCGTACCGAGTACGCCGAAATAGGCTGCGTAATCATGAAACAAATTTTGCTTCGGCAATAAACGCTCGTCAAAACCACTATCTCGGCACAATTGGTGAAAGTGAAATAAACCAATGACAGGGGATAGAATATGGCTGAGGTACCAAAAACCCCTTGTCGCCCGGACAAATTCATTCAGTTTTTCCAGTTTAGTACAAATATAAGAGTACACAGGAGCTGAACAAATGCGGTTTCATGACAGCAGCACAGTGTTCTATGAAACATAATAAAAGTTTTAATGATCCCACTTCATATCAATTTTGGATGCCCATTGGAAATGTGTCACCAAATCTACTGAAACATACGTTACTGTTATTCTACTAAATAAAAGGACATGCTTAGATGCTGACATCTGTACAGTTATCTTATTTTTCTAATGATGAGAACATGGCATACAAGTAAAAACATGTTTGAAAGTCATGATACAAAAGAAATGTGACTGGGAACCAAAAAAAGAGACGGGATAAAAAGGTAGATTTAAGAGTTGTAACATACGTTACCACGAATTTTAAATATAGGTAACCACTATAATATAAATGATTATTCTGGAGTTGAGGCCAATGAAGTAGATTGATATTACGCGAAAATGAAAATTAAGTTCAACTAAATGTTGCTTATTCAACCGATTGAAGGCCATGATGTAACTTACGTGATGTAACATACGTTACCATGCGTACAAAAATGTGTGTAGGATATACTTAATAACTATCTAATTGGTAGCAAACTTGTTTACGCCATCTGTATGTGGTTCAGGGTGAGCTTAGCAATAATTTTCAAGGCCAAAATGGTATTCAAACAACACTAATGTAACTTACGTTACCAATTTGAAACATACGTTACGGCCAAATCACATATCGTTAACGGACGCCCGACTAGATGCGATGTTCACAAATATGTTTCAATGGTTTTATATACACTTTGTTGTTTATTTTCATGATTGTAACCTTCAGTTACCAACTTTGAAACTAACTAGCTATCATGTGAAATGCTGATGGTAACGTATGTTACACCTTTTTATCAAAATGAAGCACACAATTCTTGCACATTAACATTTGGTGCCATTTTTCTCGGAGTATATACTACCAAGTGTGTACTTTAGATTGGCATTAAAATCAAACGTTTGGCAAGAACTTCATTTTTGAAATTTTCTGACTGTTTAATCGTGCCGAGATAGTGGTTTTGAAGAGCCGCGAGTGCAGCCAGCCTCAAAGGATGTTTCGTCGGACTGGCGTAGGGTAGCGTACTATTGCGTAGGCATGGCGTACAGTACCGTAGTGTTGCGTAGACTTGCGTTGGCATGACGTACAGTTGCGTAGTTTTGCGTAGACTTGCGTAAAACCTGCGTCCAGTGTCTACGCAGACAGTACGCGAAAAAAATTAAACATGTTTAATTATTTGCGTCCATCTCGCGTACCCCTTTGCGTCCCTCAGCGTATAATTACGTAGGACAGCGTAGGGCAGCGTACACTCGGCGTATAGTCGGTACGCAACACTACGCAACTCTACGTAGGGCCCGGTGTAAAACCCCCTTTAAGCTCAGCCTTACCAAAACTGTACTACCCCTTTAAGAAGTAGTGGCAAGAAATTTAAAGGATTACATTCAATTTTAACACTGCCCCACATCCACGTGGTATTTCTATAAAATGACACTCTATACCTTATGGTTTGTTCATAAGAGTTGATTATATTTTTTTGCCCGTAATGGGGGATTATATATCCGACTTGGGAAATATATTTGCCCCAAAAGGGAGCTGATTTTGTTCGAGTAAAAGATTTTTTTTTGGGGGGGGGGGTAGGAATATAGTCGTTTCCAAATCTCCCGGGGATGAGGGCTCAACCATTACCCAGGATCAGCCCTAGTTCCACTGATCTCTAGATTCATCTTGGATAAACCTTATGGTTGAATGAGTAAGGAAGTTAATGTGTGCTCGGCTACGCTATTTCAAGTGATATGTTATTCTAGCATAATATTTACACCAATGAGTTAGAGCCAATAATACCAACTGACTTGGTTGCTGGGTTGTGCTGGATCGATTTCGAAGCCCTCGGCCCTTGGGAGCTGCATCCCACTCAGCGCCCCCCCCCCCCCCCCCCCCCCTGAGTAAAACCGTCTTTTTTCTGTCTGATGTCACGTTAAGCCACGCCCCGTTATACGAGTGTCGTATAGCGAATCATGATTAGCATCGGTGACCGCCGCTATAAGTCTCGACTGAGCCGGTTGACTTAAAGGTTGGCTGACAAGAAAACTACCTTAAAAATGTGTTTTACTGTATATAAGGTAGATTATCATGAAGATTACTAATAAAAACATATTTTCCGCGTCGGAAAACCCATTAAAATACAAAAATCAACTTTTAAATTCACTTTAGTAATCCCCGTAAACAAATTGAGTCCGGGTGAAGAAAAATGACGTCATCTTTGTGACATCACATGCAGGCAATAGCAGTATAGCTCGGTCATAGACGTACACGCTGAGTGCAAATACTCACGTTGACAAAGAGATATTATTTCGATTTTTTTTCAATATTTGCAAACATTTGTTAAAGTTTATATCATGGACGGATCTACACTCAGATGTGTTGCTGCAAGCTGGTATAAAATCATTTCTTAGGAATTTTCAGTTAAGCCTCAATTAACAAGCAAAAACAAGTTTGTTTTACTAGCAAGTCATAGGATCTGCATGTAAACCATGCACGTTCCTCTGTGATTGCGGTCTGCTTGTGATGTCATGATCCGGGTGACAACGTGCGCACATTCCCGCTCCGCTATAAATAACTTTTTAGCAGCATGGAACGCCGATGCGCAAACAAGCAAAAAAGTTGCATGAAATTTACCTTTTTTGCCCAACTTAAGGATTTCTTTGAAAAAAAGAGTGTGGTATATCAATATAGGCACATATTTAAAGCTATAAAACCTGAATCAAAACCGGGATTTCACCATACTTTAATCCGGTGACATCACCGCAGACGGGCCGCTCGCGAAAAAACGCAGACAAATTGCGACTTGCACCTCAACAGGTAAGCTTCGTTCCCCCGGGACGCCTCCTAACTATACCGTCGTCATTTTCAATCTCGACACACATTGACAAGAACTCTCTTTGGTTCAACGTAATTTCTCCTGAAGTCCTCAGGCGAAATGTAGACGTGCTCGCCCAATCGTCCAATCCTTACGCCCCCGGCGAGCTGGGCAGTCGCGGCACAGCATTCCGCTCGCGATTTAGCTGCTCCTGCCGCCGCCGAAATTGATACAACAATAATTCGTCGGCCAATTTTGATCAAACTAAGACTGGTTGTAGGCAGTCTTAAGTTAAGATCAAAAGTTGATCTTATCTGCATCTATAGAATACGTCTTATCTTAGGATGCTTATTTGCATATATTTGCATACATTTACATATTCGAAAAGTTGCTCTTAAGATAAGATCAACTTTTCAGAGTTGTGTCTTAAGAGCAACTCTAAGAGCAACTTACAGAATACCAAAGTTGATTTTAAGATCCGTGTCCGAGACTACTACCCCCTGGACAACCACCCCCCGGATGATTACCCCCCGGACAACTACCCCTCTAGGACAATTACCCCCCGGACAACTACCACCCGGACAATTACCCCCCTAGGACAATTACCCCCCAAGACAATTACCCCCCAAGACAACTACCCCCAAGACAATTACCCCCCAAGACAATTACCCCCCAAGACAATTACCCCCCAAGACAACTACCCCCCAAGACAACTACCCCCCGGATAATTACCCCCGGACAACTACTCCCCGGGCAACTACCCCCCGGGCAACTACCCCCCGGACAATTACCCCCCGGACAACTACCCCCCGGACAACTACCCCCCGGACAACTACCCCCCGGACAACTACCCCCCGGACAACTACCCCCCGGACGATTACCCCCCATACAATTACCCCCGGACAACTACCCCCCGGATTATTACCCCCAAGACAACTACCTCCCGGATAATTACCCCCAGGACGATTACCCCCGGGACAATTAGACCCCCTGGACAATTAAACTCCAAGACAATTATCCTCAAGACAATTAGCCCAAGACATCTTCCCTTAAGACCAGTGGCGTAGTGAGGGTCAACGGATGGGGGGGGGGGTTCGTTATTCCGAAGGTTCCGTTATTCCGAAGGTTCGTTATTCCGAAGGTTCGTTATTCCGAGGGTTCGTTATTCCGAAGGTTCATTAGTCCGGAGAAAAAAATCGGGTTCGTTATTCCGAAGGTTCGTTATTCCGAAGGTTCGTTATTCCGAAGGTTCATTAGTCCGAAAATAAAAAAGGTTCGTTAATCCGAAAATTAAATCGGGTTTGTTATAATACTATAATTTGTGTTTTGTTTATTTAATTTACAGCCTGCATTAAGCATACTCCTCCCCCCTTTCCCTCCCTTGGCCAGACCAATCAAACATTTAAGTTTATTTTATCTCTTTAATGAAATTATATCATTATAACAAACCCAAATTCATTTTCGGATTAACGAACCCGATTTTATTTTCGGACTAACGAACCTTCGGAATAACGAACCTGATTTCATTTTAGGAATAGCTGAACCTTCGGAATAACGAACCCTCGGAATAACGAACCTTCGGAATAATGCAACAAATGTTCGGATTAACGAACCCTATTTCATTTTAGGATTAACGAACCTCAGGTATACGAAATTTGCGTGTTCGGAATAACGAACCTTCGGAATAAAGAACCTTCGGAATAAAGCGCACCCATTTTGTTACCGCAGTTGTATTTAGCAGTTCAAAATCGTTTTTAGCATTATAATTCATTATTTGATTATTCGGAAACATTTTGTTTGCATTCGATTTAAAACGTATTTCGATTTCGAGTAAATTCGTGATTACGTAAAACAACCCTCTGGGAAATCCTTTGGCACAATTTTATGTACTTGTATATAATGTCAATCAGGAGAGAAATAAACTCACGTCTATACTTCATTCTGAGTATAACTTGCAACTCGAGCTTTATTGAATAAAAACATACATTATGCCACATGGCAGATAAATATAACTCATTCCTGGTAATCGCGCGAACGCGCGGTATGCGGTTGCGGTTACCGTTAACTAGGTCGTAGAGCAAACTGGGAATCGAACATGATAATATCAATTTAACTTTGAAAACACAAGAAATGCAAATAGTGTTTTTTTTTAAATTGAATGCTAAAAGTGGTAAATCACTTGATCGAAGAGCTAAATCGTATGAATGACACGCTATTGAAACGAGATGAAAAGCTTACGAAATTGACCCGAACAAACATATAAAACATGTGATACGCCTAGGTCACAAATGCACCGGATGCCGCACAATGTTTTTACCTACATTTCGGATTGCGATATACGCAGTATGTCTGCAGTATAATTCGTGTATTGCAGTCCCGTAGCATGGGAGGTGCGTTGGGTGCGTACACCCCCCACCCCCCCCCCCCCCCCCCCTATTCAGAAAGGTCCACTTTTTTATCGTGTCTCCGGTCTCGGGCAGCGATCGGGCCCTATTGGACGACCCCAACTCCCTACTTACAAAACTAAAACAGTGGTCTAAATCAGCGACGGACCCCCCCCCCCACCCACCCCCACCCCACTCCCACTCCCCCCCCCCCCCCCCCCCCCCACACACACACACACACACACACGACTCAGACTCAGTTGTCTTGGTCCCGTTTTTGAATATACGCACCCCCAAAGCCCAAACGCCACCGCCTTGAAAAATCCAGGCTACCGGCCTGAGCGATCACATATTTTGTCTTTGGGTGGTTGGCTTGGGGTGGTTGTCTTGGGGGGTAATTGTCTTTGGGAGGGAAGGGCGGGGGGGGGAATTGTCCTTGGGGGGGGGGGGGGTGGGGGATATTCAGGGGGTAGTTGTCCGGGGGGTTATCGGACAGGGGTTGTTATTGTCTGGGGGGTAATCGTCCGGGGTGGTAATTATCCGGGGGTAGTTGTCTTGGGGGGTAAATTCCGGGGGGTAATATTCCGGG
>JBAMJV010013148.1:0-61530 GCA_037951105.1 Echinarachnius parma
GCCATGCAATGTCCATTTGACTTGAAATTTTCATACAATACCCTGTGGACATATGAGATAACAATAATATACATTGCATCAACCATTCATCACTTTTTGCACATGTCAACAAAGTTACTAGATCCCTTTAAACATGTGGGAGACAGGCTCAATCTAGGCCTCTTCAATACAAAAGCTATTTGAGATGGAATTCAGCTATTTGTATTATGTATTATGCTTTATAATAATCCTCTCAAAATTACTTTAATGGTGGCATATAAATGTACTGTTAGAACCCTTTATTCAAATAATATCCTTTTCATTATAATAACGCTCAAAATAAGCACAGGCCCGATGCCCGGTGGCCACCAAAAAAAAATCACAATTGCTTTATTTTGGCCCGATCGGGCCACTAAACTTGCAAAATCTAAATCTGGAAATTTTACTTTTCAAACATCGCCGAAACCATGACATAAAAAAGGAAATCAGTGGAAAAAATCATCAAAATAGCGAGCGCAAATTTGCTCACACCAATTTCTTTCTCGGCGCAGCGCAATTCTGGTACTGCCATAGGGTCATTTCAGACAAACTTGATAAGATTTCTCGCTCTACTATGGAATATCTAAATACATTTTCAATGCTTTACAATACAAAGACAATAATTCTAACCCTTCATTTGAGACCAAGTTTGTCGCAGTTTCCAGAGCGAAACATAGCATGGGTACGTAAGCGCAATGCATACAGTGAACTGCATGCAGCTAGTACATGTACATTGCAGTGCAGTGCGCTGTGTGTAGGCCGCAGGCTTGCTTAGGAGCCGTGTGATGAGTGGCATCCTATAGTTTTGAAATAAGTTCATCAAAACTCAGTTTGTTGCATTGCAATGTGACAGAAACGATCATATTTGTTGGAAATGTTAGACAAGTGTTGTTCTCTTTGCATAATTGGCACAGAAAGTGTCATAAAATTAATATTCATGAATATAGATATCTTCATTTAGTTTTGAATGTCATGTCAGGAAGTGAAGGGTCCATTGACATTATACACAAAAAAACGTCTGCTACGAGTCCTGCGATTCCAGTGTACTAAGCAAACATCCCAGCATGCAATTCAATGATCGAAAGAACTGTGAAGGCAGGTATTATTATTATTATGAAATTAACAAACTTGTCACCTGCAATGACCCGATTTTGTATAGAATGGAACTTACAGTGTACATGAAATTATATAAGTTTACATTTAACAAGTTGAATTGTTGTTAACTACGGTAGTGAATATGGCAGAGTGATGAGGTAATTTGAAGTACAATTTTTGCTCTTTAAATTGACATATAACAGGGTGAGATTAGGGTGCAGCAGGGGTGTATAGGCAGGGTGAGATTAGGGTGTAGCAGGGGTGTATAGGCAGGGTGAGATTAGGGTGCAGCAGGGGTGAGATTAGGGTATAGCAGGGGTGTATAGGTAGGGTGAGATTAGGGTGCAGCAGGGGTGTATAGGTAGGGTGAGATTAGGGTGCAGCAGGGGTGTATAGGCAGGGTGAGATTAAGGTGCAGCAGGGGTGAGATTAGGGTATAGCAGGGGTGTATAGGTAGGGTGAGATTAGGGTGCAGCAGGGGTGTATAGGTAGGGTGAGATTAGGGTGCAGCAGGGGTGTATAGGCAGGGTGAGATTAAGGTGCAGCAGGGGTGAGATTAGGGTATAGCAGGGGTGTATAGGCAGGGTGAGATTAAGGTGCAGCAGGGGTGAGATTAGGGTATAGCAGGGGTGTATAGGTAGGGTGAGATTAGGGTGCAGCAGGGGTATATAGGTAGGGTGAGATTAGGGTGCAGCAGGGGTGTATAGGCAGGGTGAGATTAAGGTGCAGCAGGGGTGAGATTAGGGTATAGCAGGGGTGTATAGGTAGGGTGAGATTAGGGTGCAGCAGGGGTGTATAGGTAGGGTGAGATTAGGGTGCAGCAGGGGTGTATAGGTAGGGTGAGATTAGGGTGCAGCAGGGGTGTATAGGTAGGGTGAGATTAGGGTGTAGCAGGGGTGTATAGGTAGGGTGAGATTAGGGTGCAGCAGGGGTGTATAGGCAGGGTGAGATTAGGGTGCAGCAGGGGTGTATAGGTAGGGTGAGATTAGGGTGCAGCAGGGGTGTATAGGTAGGGTGAGATTAGGGTGCAGCAGGGGTGTATAGGTAGGGTGAGATTAGGGTGCAGCAGGGGTGTATAGGTAGGGTGAGATTAGGGTGTAGCAGGGGTGTATAGGTAGGGTGAGATTAGGGTGCAGCAGGGGTGTATAGGTAGGGTGAGATTAGGGTGTAGCAGGGGTGTATAGGTAGGGTGAGATTAGGGTGCAGCAGGGGTGTATAGGTAGGGTGAGATTAGGGTGCAGCAGGGGTGTATAGGCAGGGTGAGATTAGGGTGTAGCAGGGGTGTATAGGTATAGGGTGAGATTAGGGTGTAGCAGGGGTGTATAGGCAGGGTGAGATTAGGGTGTAGCAGGGGTGTATAGGCAGGGTGAGATTAGGGTGCAGCAGGGGTGTATAGGCAGGGTGAGATTATGGTGCAGCAGGTTGAGATTAGGGTGTAGCAGGGGTGCATAGGCAGGGTGAGATAAGGATGGGGGGGGGGGGGGGTAAGAATTTCAAAAAGGAGGGACAATTTCCCCCCATCATCCCCCACCTACTCAAATAGGGTGCAGCCCTGGAATTTCAAATTGTGAAAAGCTACTGCACAAAGAAATCTGTTTAATAATGCTTTTGAAAAAAGCGACTGAGTTATGCAAAATAAAGGTGTGGGATTGAATCAATACAGTATAGACTGCTCCCTCATAACATGCACAGATTGATGCTTGATGGAGTGATCTACTTACAATGTATACTACCAACCTACATTGTAGACACACTCAATATCATGGGCGTAGATCCCTACGTAGTACCTATTCATCAGGGGGATGAATGAATAGATCATCCCCCCTGATGAATAGGTATCAATTACAGATCTATGCCCATGCTCAATATCAGGAGTAGAATTTTGAACTGAATACATAGATTTGTGGCAAAAATAACAGAATAGGAAAAAGAAAATGATTTCAGAAACTTCAAAACAATATAACCTCACAAAAGAAAACCGAGAATTTTCCCTGAATGGGCATACAATGACATGAATTCCTCAATCTGCAGCTACATAAACAGAGCTTAAAGGGACCTAGTAACTTTGTTGACATGTGCAAAAATTTATTATGATTGATTGATATAATGTATATTGTTGTTATTTATTATGTCCACAGGCTATTGCGTGAAAATTTCAAGTCAAATGGACGTACTTTGTACACGGTTTCAAAACTCCAACGGATATTTTATTATCTGAAAACTTCAATTATTCATATCTTTGTAACGAAAGGGAAATTTGACCAGAACGTCAATGACGTAGCGCTCATCCGGCATCTCGCAACATCAAATATCGCGTATTTCATGTGGTACACTTTTCAACTGGTCAAAAAATTAAAATGTGATGCCCTGGAAGGGACATAAAAATTAATTTTTAACAAAATAGAGTGAAAAAAAATATAAATTTGACGCCCCAGAAGGGACATGGGAAAAAAAATAATAATAAATAAACAAATTAAAAAAAATTAATTTAAAAAAAAAAAATAAATAAATAAATAATAAAAATAAATAAATAAATAAATAAATAAATAAATAAAAAAATTACCATAATTAATTAATGGAGAAAAATTTCAAAATTCTGTGTACAAGTTTAGTGTACCAAAGTTAGCTCTACCAGATAAAGCAAACCAAATCAAAATCGGTCGAGAAATGAAGGAGAAGAAGCATTTTTTGTGATTTTTGGAATAAATTTGCATAAATTACCATAATTAATTAATGGAGAAAAATTTCAAAATTCTGTGTAGAAGTTTAGTGTACCAAAGTTAGCTCTACCAGATAAAGCAAACCAAATCAAAATCGGTCAAGAAATGAAGGAGAAGAAGCATTTTTTGTGATTTCGAATAAATTTGCATAAATTAGCATATATAATGAATTTCACGATTCTGTGTAGAAGTTTTAAATCCCCCTCCTAGCCCTATCTTATGAAACAATCAGAATCAAAATCGGTTGAAAAATAACGAAGAAGAAGCATTTTGAAAACTGTGGACGGACGGACGGACGGAAGGACGACGGACGGAAGGACGGACGGACGGAAGGATGGACGGACGACGGACGCAACGCCATGGCATAAGCTCATCCGGCCCTTCGGGCCGGATGAGCTAAAAAAACGAAACCTGTCCCATGTTTTTTTTTGTCAATACGAACAAAACAAGGTATGAGAGAACTGCTAGTTTTCCAGTTGGATTTTGAGGATTTGGACAATGTTACTAGTCCCTTTAAACATGTGAGAGACAGGCTCATGCAATCTAGGCTTCTTCAATACAAAAGCTATTTGAGATGAATTCAGCTATTTGTATTATGTATGCTTAAATCCTCTCAAAATTACTTCAATGGTAGCATATATATGTACTGTTAGAACCACTTTTTCAAATAATATCCTTTACAAATACCACCCTTGCTTACAGCATATGTGTCCGCCTCTAACACTTCCGGTTAATTGATGGAAATATCAAAATTTAGATTTTTAGCGTTAAAATGATGTATTACTTGATACAAATAAGTTTGTTGAAGGCCAGAAAAATGCAATTTAATGACGCAGACCAGAGCCTCGCTATTTGTAAAACAACGGAGAAAGTCGCCTCTAAAGTTTTGCATCATTCAGAAAAGCATTCTCACACAGCGAGCAAAAGTTGAATCGTTAGCTTTGACTGTTTCACTTTTCGTGATCGATCAAAAAGCAGAAAATCAGTGCACACGCATACACGGTTATTCATCAGCCAATCAGTAAAGCTTTCACTGATCTCCTTTCAACCTAGCTGGTGGGTCGGCGCAGTGATATCCCCTCCTAATAATGAACTCATCATGTTCAGAGCCGGCTCATTCATTAATCCCGCCCCCGCCGGCCCAGTACTTATCGCAACAATACACTTTACACAATGAATCGTCACATTGGAGAGGTGTATTTTGATAATCATTCCAATCGGCTACTGGCTACAGAGCAATGCTGCATTTCATTGAAATTCAAAAGAATACTCTTTTTGGGACTTATGATTATAAAGAAGTCTACTAACGTGCCAATTCCACATTTTCCAGTAGATTCCCTTTCATTATAATTCTAAAAGATTCTTTTGTTCATTATCTTGATATCGTGGATTAGGCTCTGTGAGGAGTGTGACGTGTAACAGGCTTTACACCCATTTTTTGTGTTAAGTGGGAAAAACTTGAACAAAAATAACACTCTGTGAAATTGTCTAATCCCAGTGCATCTTTCAGTAGAATTAGAACGCAACGCTGTCCCGTTAGCTTGGGCCAATCAGATTGCTCGTTTTAAATAGCTTAAATCCACAACATCATTGTGTTTTATTACGTATGAGACTCAACCCTAACCAGGCCGGGTTATTTTGGCTATGCTCTGGCCGGGGGGGGGGGGGGGGGGGGGGGGGTGGATCCCCTGAGATCTCGGCCGTTGAACGCGCGGCTGCCGCAAAATTTGGCACGCAGATAGCTTGCAACATAATCTAAAAGATTGCATGGCATTGTTATTTTTTTTAAATAATTAATTTTTAATTAATTATGCAAATTTAGGCAGAAATCCCCTTTTTGTCTGTAAATCACTAAATATTGCTCAGAATATGCTAATTTTGTGCATGAATATTCTTTATGACTTACGTAACAGGTTTTGAACATTAAAAATTGCGACAGCCAAAATTTTCCTTATGTATTTCTTTGTTTTTGAAAATTCTTATGTTTTTCTTTGTTTTTTCGACTGATGTTTTTATTGTTTTTTTCAATGGAATAAATTATTGACCATTATCCAACCATTTTTAGCCCAAAATGAAATGATTGCAGTGATTAGAATGAAAAATAATGAAGGTTTTGTCTATTCTAGGAAAAAATCAATTTCCATAGGATTTGTACACAAAATTTAGCAATTTTCGGGCCGACGTCCACTTACAAAAGGAGGATGGACGGACGACGGACGCAACGCCATGGCATAAGCTCATCCGGCCCTTCGGGCCGGATGAGCTAAAAAAACGAAACCTGTCCCATGTTTTTTTTTGTCAATACGAACAAAACAAGGTATGAGAGAACTGCTAGTTTTCCAGTTGGATTTTGAGGATTTGGACAATGTTACTAGTCCCTTTAAACATGTGAGAGACAGGCTCATGCAATCTAGGCTTCTTCAATACAAAAGCTATTTGAGATGAATTCAGCTATTTGTATTATGTATGCTTAAATCCTCTCAAAATTACTTCAATGGTAGCATATATATGTACTGTTAGAACCACTTTTTCAAATAATATCCTTTACAAATACCACCCTTGCTTACAGCATATGTGTCCGCCTCTAACACTTCCGGTTAATTGATGGAAATATCAAAATTTAGATTTTTAGCGTTAAAATGATGTATTACTTGATACAAATAAGTTTGTTGAAGGCCAGAAAAATGCAATTTAATGACGCAGACCAGAGCCTCGCTATTTGTAAAACAACGGAGAAAGTCGCCTCTAAAGTTTTGCATCATTCAGAAAAGCATTCTCACACAGCGAGCAAAAGTTGAATCGTTAGCTTTGACTGTTTCACTTTTCGTGATCGATCAAAAAGCAGAAAATCAGTGCACACGCATACACGGTTATTCATCAGCCAATCAGTAAAGCTTTCACTGATCTCCTTTCAACCTAGCTGGTGGGTCGGCGCAGTGATATCCCCTCCTAATAATGAACTCATCATGTTCAGAGCCGGCTCATTCATTAATCCCGCCCCCGCCGGCCCAGTACTTATCGCAACAATACACTTTACACAATGAATCGTCACATTGGAGAGGTGTATTTTGATAATCATTCCAATCGGCTACTGGCTACAGAGCAATGCTGCATTTCATTGAAATTCAAAAGAATACTCTTTTTGGGACTTATGATTATAAAGAAGTCTACTAACGTGCCAATTCCACATTTTCCAGTAGATTCCCTTTCATTATAATTCTAAAAGATTCTTTTGTTCATTATCTTGATATCGTGGATTAGGCTCTGTGAGGAGTGTGACGTGTAACAGGCTTTACACCCATTTTTTGTGTTAAGTGGGAAAAACTTGAACAAAAATAACACTCTGTGAAATTGTCTAATCCCAGTGCATCTTTCAGTAGAATTAGAACGCAACGCTGTCCCGTTAGCTTGGGCCAATCAGATTGCTCGTTTTAAATAGCTTAAATCCACAACATCATTGTGTTTTATTACGTATGAGACTCAACCCTAACCAGGCCGGGTTATTTTGGCTATGCTCTGGCCGGGGGGGGGGGGGGTGGATCCACTGAGATCTCGGCCGTTGAACGCGCGGCTGCCGCAAAATTTGGCACGCAGATAGCTTGCAACATAATCTAAAAGATTGCATGGCATTGTTATTTTTTTTAAATAATTAATTTTTAATTAATTATGCAAATTTAGGCAGAAATCCCCTTTTTGTCTGTAAATCACTAAATATTGCTCAGAATATGCTAATTTTGTGCATGAATATTCTTTATGACTTACGTAACAGGTTTTGAACATTAAAAATTGCGACAGCCAAAATTTTCCTTATGTATTTCTTTGTTTTTGAAAATTCTTTTTTTTTCTTTGTTTTTTCGACTGATGTTTTTATTGTTTTTTTCAATGGAATAAATTATTGACCATTATCCAACCATTTTTAGCCCAAAATGAAATGATTGCAGTGATTAGAATGAAAAATAATGAAGGTTTTGTCTATTCTAGGAAAAAATCAATTTCCATAGGATTTGTACACAAAATTTAGCAATTTTCGGGCCGACGTCCACTTACAAAAGGTCATGTGACTTTAGAACGGTATACCCGGTCGTCGCAAATTTTGTCTCAAAAGTTGCGCAATACTTCAATGAAAAAACTCATGAAGTTGCGCAGCAATACCTGGGCGCGTTGCGGAATTATCGCGCGAAAAGTCGAGGGGGGGGTGGATTCCACCCCCCCCCCCCCCCCCCCGGCCTGGTTAGGGTTAAAGTAATTCTCACTGAAGCTAGGCAAACTAAAACGGCAGTATGTTCGACTGATCAGTATAAGAAATCATATTCCATCATGATTTTTTAGTAAAAACGATTATTTAGGGCAAATGAATCATGTTTTTGCACAATATTCCGCTTATATTTATAACGAAACAAAAAACAATTATATCGTGCTTTCTGCATGGGGATTGTTTTTAAACGGTAAATTCTCAACGGACAATTCGCCGTGTACGATCGAAGGCGCTTCGATAATTTTACAACTGAAGTACATTAGTCAAACTCACTTTCACAGGCTATTAATTTGATCAGTTGAAAACACGAAACCCATATTTTTAAAACCAAGAAATATCATATTTATACTTAGTAATTAGTATATTTGGCTCAGCGAAATAACTCGTTATATCCGATCAGATAAGTAATGTTATTTGTTGTAATTGAACCGGAATTAATAGCATGCTGCATGTACGTATGCCATAGAAGCACACAATAGAATAATTGAGACTGAAGGATTTGGCCCGCATTGTCAACAGTATAGTACCTCGTTAAAAGCGAGCTAAAGAAAATCGCGGGGTACCATACTGTACTGTGCATTGTGCCACTGCACTGCTAGCTACTGCAGTAGACAAAGAAATAGCGCGGCTTGATACAATAGGATGGTGGGCTGCACACGGCTGGTCTTTGATGTTCAAGTGGAGTAGGTAGGCGGTTCGTCGCGGTACCCCCATAGAATTAGTCTGACCAATCACTGTACAGTATTTTCGCCGCGCCGCGGTACGTTACGGTCACAACACAGACACAATACATAGCTGGCATTCACGTCATGTTCACAATATAATCGATCATGAACCGCCAGCGGTACGTTACGGTCACAACACAGACACAATACATTGCTGGCATTCACGTCATGTTCACAATATAATCGATCATGAACCGCCGCGGTACGTTACGGTCACAACACAGACACAATACATAGCTGGCATTCACGTCATGTTCACAATATAATCGATCATGAACCGCCAGCGCGGGTTTACTGAGATTCTGGTTTGAAGCGAAATGAAGGTTGCTTAGACAAATCATTATTTATGGTATTAAAATTTCGAATTAGGACCTGCAATTTTCAGAGAATGTAGATGAAATATGCAAGTATCAAATCCCGTAAAGTTGAAAAATTTTTCAGCCACAGACAATTTTGTATGTTTCTGAGGCTCTACATGTATGTACTAAAGCCCCACAGTGACTTATGACCGAAAGTGTGGTGCCGGGGCTCATATTTGTATCACCTGACGAAGTTTCTTTCAGGCCACCAGAAAAGAGGAAGAAATTATTTCACTGGCCCGACCGGGCCACTGACAGAAAAGGTTAGTGTGGAGCCCTGCCATATAATTATAAATATCTTTATAACAAAAGAAAAAGTTACCATTTAAAAACTTGCCTGAGAAAATTAGGGCTTAAAACTACATTTTCGTAGAATTATATATTGGCTTTCAGAGCTTTAAAAATAAACTGTCGCTGTGAATCTCGTTATGGCTTTCTTTATCCATATGCTACTAAAGCTTTGCTTTCATTATCCATATGCTACTAAAGCTTTGCTTTCATTATCCTCTCATCATTTTGTTGTGATGTTGTCAAAAAGAAAAGAAAGAAGTAAAAGCAAACAAAATATAAAAATATTGACAATGACTGGAAAAAACTAAAAATGCCATAGAACTTAAATATTCAGGAATATTGAGCCTTAAATGATCTTTAAAATTCTTCAAATTCTTGGATGCGTGAACTGAATATAGTTCTAAATGTGATTGCATGCCCAAGGGCCATTATCTATTATATTAATACGGTAAGCTTCAACCCCCCAAAATGGTTCCCACTCGAGATATCCTCACCCCGAGGATTCGGCGACTTCCCGACCGTCGCGATCGAAGGATATACGTTTTGCGGAGGACAATAAGGCATTCCCGAGTCGCTCCCACCCCGTGGTCGGCGTCCAGATCGAAGAAAAGGGAAAGTCAGCAATGTCAATTGCCCGCTTAAGACGCCGAGCATTGACTAACGATTTATCGCCGTAAAACTATTTGTAAGAATATAAATTGGAGTAGATAAAACAAATAATATATCGAGAAACCATTTTAGATATAACACGTTGCGAAACTACCCAGGTTTTGATAAATATCAATATTTATATTACGCGGATGGTATGGTAATGATCGCTATTGCCGATTGGCATCGTGTTTGTAAGTGCATCGACGACAAAATGCGACAACTTCAATTTAGCTGCGGTTATACAACGCGCAATGGCTGTACAGCCGTGTATACACGTCGCGCAGTCATCTAATTACCCCACCGAACCGTAGTTTATTTGCATAGCTCACTGACCTGCTGACCATCGTCTCTGGTCACTATCTCATTCGCCCTACCGTACACGATACTATAATTGCGCCAGCTTGTGGTAAGATGTATTAAGTCAGCCACGAAGCTACCATGCAGTACCAGAAGAGACGCCTAGGGGGTGGGGGTGGGGGGGGGGGGTGTGGGGGTAGAATATCTTCAAGAATATGAACAAAGGAATACGCGGGAGAACTTAGTTTATGATATGAAACGTGTAGGGGCACGACGGGTTATTTGTCATACAGGCAATTGGAGCTGCGGGGGGGGGGGGGGGGGGGGGGAGCGGCGAAGTTACTTTATTAGCAAGAACACGAACATATATTATTGTATCTATTTTAATACAAGCGGAACAAATTATGGATAATAATGAAATATGGGGGAATAACTGAATAACTTTGCGTGGATACTAAACCATCATGATTTTGTTATACATTGGTCGGATGTATCGTTGGACGGGGCCCCGACGGGTTGTGGGGTGGGATTGAATCGCCCGAGTCTATTTTGTCTTACTATTTAATACCCCCGTCACATATAGCGCCGACCTCGCGCCGCTCCTAATCCCCATTCATAAAATTGCTACGCTCCTAATCCCCATTCATAAATTTGGCAGTGGGAGGCGAAGCATTGTCCGAACGATGATTAAATGACGAATGAATGGGAGGATTATCGCACATAGGTGAAAGGATAGCCTCTCATGCATGGACATACAATGGCTCCCTGAACAAAACAGTAGGTCGGCAAAAGACCCACGACCGACCCACGACCACTTTTTAAGCTTTGGACATGTCGAAAGCGGTCGTGAGTCTTTGGCGTTCTGCTCTTTTGTTTAGGGAGCCATTGTATGTCCATGCATGAGAGGATATCCTTTCACCTATGTGCGATAATCCTCCCATTCATTCGTCATTTAATCATCATTCGGACAATGCTTCGCCTCCCACTGCCAAATTTATGAATGGGGATTATGGGGATTAGGAGCGGCGCGAGAGCGTAGCTATATGTGACGGGGGTATAAATGATGACTGTGGGATATTTAGTAAAGTTTTAAAGTGTTATGTCATCATCGTCTTTCTCTTTCAAAAACCCGCGGATTTCCGCGGGTACAGCTAGTCTATTATATTAATACGGTAAGCTTCAACCCCCCAAATGCCTCCCACTCGAGATATCCTCACCCCGAGAATTCGGCGACTCCCCGACCGTCGGGATCGAAGGATATACGTTTTGCGGAGGACAATAAGGTATTCCAGAGTCGCTCCCGCCCCGTGGTCGTCCTCCAGATTGAAGAAAAGAGAAAGTCAGCAATGCGGTTGCTAAAGTTAAGGCGCCGAGCAATGACTACCGATTTACCGCCGCAACTTTGTTTGACGAATATAAAACGGAGTTTAAAAACCAAGATATATATTACGAAACAATTCAAAGTTCACGAGTTGCAAAACTGTCCAGTTTTGGATAAATATAAATTATTATTATCACGCAAATGGTCCATATGATCCATAAGTATGAAATTGACAACGCACTGTAACGACAACGAGTGTAATAGTAGCTTAGTTCAATAGTTTCGTCATCGTTGTTTTGCGTGTGTTATTCGCGAGCCCACATGCTTTGTACACAGCTGAGCGAGCGAGCTAATCCTTTTGTACACGGTGCAATTGTGCATTGAAGTGAATATAGAACGGGGGGAACAATGGTTGAGGGGAGTTTCTTTCGTATTTATACATTGACCAGGGCATCGGCTAATCTTGCTAAAATCGCTCCATGGTATAATGTGCAATATCGCCACCCTGTGGCAAGATGTGTTACAACACGCACAAGGAAAGAAGGATATACCATCTCGCCTTCCATCTCGCAATCCGCTCAGGATTGATAATACAAAATGATTATAAAGAGTGTCATTTTATTAAATGCATGAAGAGACAGCTGTAACCGTTCCCTCCATCGCAATATATCCCCGGGTTTCACATTATGATAAACGTATAACAAGGGATGATACTGAAATTGGAAATCAAACTTTTACTATCCTGCAGATTTGGAAAAGGGGAAAAGGCGATCACCCCCCCCCCCCCTACCTGCCTACTAACTTCGCAAAAAAAATAAAACAACAAAAACGCATCAAGCGCATGTGTTTGTATTTGATAAGTTTGTCATGCATACAATTTCATCGTATTTTCATTATTATAATTATTTGTAACATTTAAACAGAGTGTACCGGGGATTTCAGATGGGTCGGGTTTATCATGTTCACTGAAAGGATGTATCGCAATGACATGTGCAAAAGAGCGGGGTGGGGGAGGGGTAGCACGCCAGTGTCTCTTTCGTTTTTAAACTATGTGGATAGGGACGTTTTAAATTAGTTTCAGAGGTCGTTGTGTTCTTAAAATCGCGATGGCTTTTCACTGAAAAAAACCCCCCGCGGATTAGAAGACACGAGGTTATGTGCCATGCAGGCAATTGGAGTCGCGGGGAGGGGGGGGGGGGGGGGGGCAGCGGCGAAGCTACTATATTATCAAGAACACGAATGTAGTGGACCATAATTATGAAATATGGGGGATAACTTTGCATGGGTACTGAAACCATCATGATGTTGTTACACATTGGCCGGATGTATATTGTTGACCAGGGCCCCGACGGGTTGTGGGGCGGGATTTAGTTGCCCGTGTTTATTTTGTCTCACTGTCTCACTAAAATGATGGCTATGGGAATAGTATAGTTTTAAAGTGTCGTTATGTCGTTATCGCCTTTCTCTCACACAAACCCGCGGATTTCCGCGGGTACAGCTAGTTGATCTATATTCCCACAAGTGGCATGATACTAACTAAAGTGAAGTACCCCAGGTCTCTCAGACATGAACAATGCCATAGAGGTGTAGTCATGTATGAATGAAATATCATCTCAAAGATTCCTATCAACATCAAAAGTGAGGCAAGTTTTACTTTGCAAAGTATTATTATTGCATACCAATATTGTTGTGAATTTGCAGGAAAAAATAAGAACTTGTAATAAACTCAGTGTCATTATGTGCACACACGGACAGACATACAGTACAGTGTACTTTAGTTCCATATTATGGGTTTTACATAACTTCCTCTACAAAAAGAAAGTTTGATATGTTTATCGGGCAGAAAACCCAGCACCCTTGTATTATTTAAACTGCACTATACCAGGTAGAAAAACCCAGCACCAGTGTATTATTTAAAAGTTGCACTATACATGATTGTATGATTCTGAATGTTTTATTCATTTCAAGGACAATCTGGACAATTCATTGTTTGCACTACACAAAATAGGATGAATAGTCTCTGAAAGTTTGAGCATGGTCAGTCAAGTAATAGGGTAACTATGGCTCTTTGGAAATAGCCATTTATTTCTATGAGTGACTCAAATTGGCAACACACTCGGGCAAAGTTGTGGACAACTCCCAATACATTTCTTACACAAAATGGCAATTTGTTCTCAAACTTTAACTCTTCAATTGAGTTCAACATATATTTTGTAGAATACATTTACACACAACATTGTATCATGAGTTTGGGGAATGGAAAAGTGCAACTATGAAGAAAACTCAAACAAAAAATGGGAAATTTGTGTACAAAACATAAGGGGAGTAGTCCACAAACTTATTACAGTGCGTTGCCAATTTAAATCCACCATAGAAATAAATTTACATCTTCAAAGAGCAATTGTTCTTGTTTCTTGCCCGATTCTGCTCAAGATTACTTTCAGATATTATTCATCCTAATCTTTTAGAGCCTATGAAAGCAACATTTTGCATGGGTTCATTGGACTTTAACCTGTTCCCTACTACATGTTGATATCCCCATAGTGTTAATACAGGGCCTACCCAGTCAGGGCATGCAATGGGTTAACCTGTTCCCTACTACATGTTGATATCCCCATAGTGTTAATACAGGGCCTACCCAGTCAGGGCATGCAATGGGTTAACCTGTCCCCTACTACATGTTGATATCCCCATAGTGTTAATACAGGGCCTACCCAGTCAGGGCATGCAATGGGTTAACCTGTTCCCTACTACATGTTGATATCCCCGTAGTGTTAATACAGGGCCTACCCAGTCAGGGCATGCAATGGGTTAACCTGTTCCCTACTACATGTTGATATCCCCATAGTGTTAATACAGGGCCTACCCAGTCAGGGCATGCAATGGGTTAACCTGTTCCCTACTACATGTTGATATCCCCGTAGTGTTAATACAGGGCCTACCCAGTCAGGGCATGCAATGGGTTAACCTGTTCCCTACTACATGTTGATATCCCCATAGTGTTAATACAGAGCCTACACAGTCAGGGCATGCAATGGGTTAACCTGTTCCCTACTACATGTTGATATCCCCGTAGTGTTAATACAGGGCCTACCCAGTCAGGGCATGCAATGGGTTGACCTGTTCCCTACTACATGTTGATATCCCCATAGTGTTAATACAGGGCCTACCCAGTCAGGGCATGCCATGGGTTAATGATACAAAAACACTTATGCCAAGTCAACCAATGATGATCAACACACGTCACTAACATTCTGTGATAAGAAAACTGAGTCAAGATCCATCACATATCCAGATTATTCATACAAATATTTACTCAGAGAAAATAAATAAATGTGATCTGCACCCACTTTGTTTGGTTGCTATGCCTAAGGAAACTGTTCCTCCTGGGGGAAGAGGGTGAAGCAATGTTAGTGTTCTTTAGCGTCTAGAATGTCTCTAGAACCCTCTATTCAATTTGAACAAAGGGCCCGTTCTTTAGAGTTCTTGTCCAGAAGGAGTGGAAGACTCCCTATTGTCCGCAGAAGCTGAATTATTTTCAGCAACAATATTTACCTAAAATTAGGCCCCTTATGCTCGATTGAAATGTATTTGTAAAATCTGTTTTGTTAATCAAGCTATGCTTTCTTGGGGCATTCAACCATTTGTAAATTTGATTTGTATGTGAGTTGTATATGATTTTATATACTGGTTGAAAATAAAAAGAATTGTTTGAAAACAATTAAACGTCACATGTACAGTACATACTAATACATGGATAATACCATGCAAAAGAGGGAACACAGCTACAACACATGTATGAAGAATCAAACAGGTAAATCACTTTTAATATTTAAAGAATCGGTCAGAGTATAGACATGATGTATATAAAAGGTATAGAAATTTAGTTGATAAAGAATTGAAAAAAGCTAAACATACGTATTTGAAAAGAAAATTTGATAGTGCCATGGGTGACATGAAACGTACTTGGAACATATTACAGGATCTATTGGGTACTCAAAAGAAAGGCAAAAAAATATTAAAGAAATACTATATGACGGAAACATTGTTCAAGATAAAAATGTGATTGCTCAAATTTGTAATGATTACTTTGTAAGTATTGGTTGAAAATTACAGGATAATGTTCCAAGTACAAATGTCCATTATATGACCTTTTTAAAAAATAATGAAAAAAATGCATTTTTTACTCCAGTAACACCCAAAGAAGTAATTGAAATTGTTTGTGATTTGAAAAGTAAATCTAGCTCTGGTTTCGATAATGCAGACATCTCTATTGTTAAGCGCGTTATTCATATTATTTGTGAGTCACTTTGTAAAATATTTAACTTATCTTTAGAAAAGGGTATATTTCCAGACAAAATGAAAGGGGCTATGAATAAAGTGATACCAGTTTTCAAGGGTGGAATGGATAACGATGTTAATAATTATAGACCCATATCAGTTCTTCCTGTGTTTTCAAAGATGTTAGAAAAAGCATTTTATAATAGACTTTTATATTTTTTGAATGAGTGCAATATTATATCAGATCATCAGTTATGGCTTTAGGCCAGAACATTCCACTTCTTCAGATTTATCTGAGTTTATTTATAAAGTTATTTTATTAAATAAACTTAAACATTATGGAATTAGGGGTGTTTTGTTAGATTGGTGTCAAAGTTATTTATTTAAGCGCAAACAATATGTTTTGGTTGGAAAATGTGAATCTCAACTGAAGACTGTTAGTTGTAGAGTGCCCCAAGGATCTATTTTAGGCCCTTTGCTGATTCCTAATTTATATGAACGATATTTATTATGTCTCTGATGTTCTTCATTTTATTCAATTTGCAGATGACACCAGTGTGTTCATGTCCGGTAAAGATCCTTGTACACTATATAATCAATTTAATTTTGAATTAGTAAATCTTACTCAGTGGTTAATTGCTAATAAATTAGTTTTAAATGTTAAGAAGACAAATTATATGATATTCACAAAGAGACAAAGATTGTGAAGTTAAATTGGGAAATAAAAGTTTCAAATGTGTTTCATCTCTCAAATTTTGAGGGGTTACCATAGACAATACATTATCATGGCATGAACATATTTGTGTCATCTATAATCAGGTTTCTAAAGGTGTTGGAATATTATATAGATTATGCCATTTACCTCATTATATTTTTAAAACTCTGTACAGTGCACTAATACTTCCATATTTAAATTATTGCAATATAGCGTGGTGCAATGCTTCTGATAGTTATGTAAATATATTATTTTTATTGCAAAAGAAACCCGTCCGGAAAATGTCCAACTCTTCTTATCTTGCCCACACAAAGCCTCTCTTCGCCAAATTGAAGATTTTAAATGTATTTGATTTGAATAATTATAATATTGCAATATTCATGTATTTATGTTCTAAAGACAAATTGCCTCATTTAATATCTTCTTATTTCTATTTAAATCAAGATGTTCATGAATATAATACAAGGTCATCGACAAATTATCATCTTCCTCTGGTGAAAACTAATGTTTCAAAAGATTCTTTTTTCTATAAGGGATCAATTATTTGGAATCATATTGAAAATGAAATTAGAGACAGCCCCTCTGTGAATTCATTTAAACGTAAGTATAAATTATTTCTTTTGGCAAACGCCGCTATATAACCAGTAAATGTTAGTATGGTAACCTGGCATATGTATGGTGAGTGTTCTGTGTACAGTATGCGTGTGTGCGTCTGTCCATGTGTGTTTCTCTTTATGTGTTTACAAACTTTACACGAAACAGTATTCCTTTTTGTATGTACATGTGTACATTGTAACTGATTGATTTGCATGCTTCTCTCAGGGGACAACCTCGATAAGCTTATTTTTTGCTTTTGTTCTCCCCACCACTTAATTTACTATTGTTTAGTTTGATGTATACGCCAACTTTTAAATTTTTACCTGTATTTTACTGTAAATGTACACATGAATTGTATTTTAAATTGTGGAAATAAAATGAACTGAACTGAACTGAACTTGTGGCGAGGAAAATACCTCATCATTCAAGTGAATCAAAGTTGTATAACTTTGGTATCACCTCTTGTAATACTTCATACATGAATTATCATTGCTTTTCCCCTGGCTTGAAATAAATTATTGTGGAAAATATTTGTACATTTCACACATGGGTAATCGACTATAGGCAAGAGAATTTTCAAAAGGAAAAACTTGTGACATTCTAGTAGAACTGTACTTTGGACTGGGAGAACACAAACCATTTTAGAGGCCTGTCTGGTATTATGCAACTGGATTTCCAATCTGATGACATAATGAGTCAATCTTGCAGCCTTCGCTGTCTATCTGCATTCATAATATCATAGTGTTGATCAATAAAGGGAGTTATAGTTTGAATTGTTAAAGAGTTTTGAATAAAATGTAACCCATCCCTACAACAACAAAAATAAGTGGGAAAACCAAAGTTCAGATTCTACACTTTTCAGGGGTAGTGAAGTTTGGTTTAGATGGTGCTTAAAACATATTTTTTTCCAAGGTAGATGATATTAAATAAACAATGTTTGTATGATCAAATTCAATTCAGAAACAGCTGCCATATCCGCATATAAAATACTAGGAATAAGTCACAGGCATAGACTTTGCTCAGCCATCGAGCCACAAAAAACCCTTAAATGAGGGATGTTCCCGTGAAACCTTTTTCATGGCTCGTATAGTTAGAAGCTATATAAACCTGGCACTAACCCAAGTATGATTAAAGCAACTTTTGTAAAAGTCAAGTGCGAAGGATCATACAAAGTGCTACAGCTTTTTGATAATCAAATTCAAAGGAAACTGAAGCGAAATATATTAAATGAATGAAAATGAGCAAAGAAAAATAGGCTTCGCCTGGCACCAAATGCTGTATCAAATTCTATATGGCCCGGTCAAATATCAACGGATAGCGGAAACGAATGCCCAACGAATAGAAAATTTGCGAGATGAAATTACAGTCAAACCTGTACTAGCGGCCACCTGTCTATAGCGGCCACCTGCCGTTAGCGGCCACATAGAATTCCCCCCGAGGAAAATACAGTGTTATAAGCACTGTCTATAGCGGCCACCTGCCTAACGCGGCCAGCGGCCACTGATTTGGCTTCCCAAACTTATTTTTTTACCGCCTATAGAGCCCATCAATGTTCGGTTTGGCCGTAACTGCGGGCGTGCTAGTTTGATATTTTCCGATGCATATAGCCGTGGAGATTACCGTGTGTAAAGCTGGTATACTTTGCCGTGTAAAGCCAGCTTGCAGCCAATTAATCGATCAATATACCCATAGTCTAGGGCTGTAGATCTACACTTTAGCTTTGAAAAAGTGCCGCCTAAATAATGAATGTCAAGTTTAAAAGCCTTAAATGGCCGTTTGTTTTGTTTACCTCGTGTGCTGACCGGTTTATTTTTGCTCACTCATTGTTTCCGTAAAGTGTGCTTTCAGCTGAGCTACGCTCTTGAGATTAGCGCGCGCTGGCTGAACATCCGTACTATTGTTCATGCACGCATTGATCGCTGAGCTGAGCGGTAGCTGGCCGCTGGCCGCTGACCACGGCATACCGCTAGACCGCACGCTGCGGCAGCGCAGGCACACACTTTTACCGTATTGGGGATCGGACCGGATCGGATCTAAACCGGTTTATATAGCCTCGTACATTTAAATGTTTATTTTTCTTTGCAAAACATTTGTTTTTAATTGAAAAAACTTATTGATAAAGTTGAACAAAATATCTTACGGCATTTATAAACCTTTTGTTTCATCGTCGTATTTTCTAGAACTGTTTTTTTTTCAATCAAAAATATTTTTTTTACGTAACAGCATTTGTGTTCAGGCAAAGATTCACACGATCGCATTGCGCACATCGGGAGATCGAGAGTTGTTTCTTCAACAACGACAGACAGTCGGCCGGCCAAACAGACGACGATGATAGATTTCTTTAGGAAGGTTTTAGGAAGATTTCTTTAGGAACAAATAATGAAACCTTTGTCATTATTTTAGTACTTTTCTCAACAAAAAATAAGACAATTGTTTCCAGGATTCTGTTCTTTTATTTCATATAAAATAGTCATGTTGTTTTATATGTTCATGTGTACGTGTGTATGTGATATTAATGTTTATAAACATGTGCTTAAAAAAACAAAATGGCCGCCAACCTGTCTATAGTGGCCACCTGTCTATAGCGGCCACTTTTTAAGTTTCCCTTGAGCGGCCGCTATAGACAGGTTTGACTGTATTCGGTGATGAAAGTCGTCTCCATTGCTTTATGTACAAAACATAGAACAACGTACATCACCGGACAAGGAACGGACAAGAAACGCATATGGAGACGAACGGATGGAAAATTTAGCTCTCCGTTTGACGTCCGTTTACGCAATACGTTGATATGTGACCGGGCTATTAAAGAGAGTGTCCGCCTTTTGTAAGCTAAATTTCAAAAGTTACGAGGTTATTGTCTTATATGAAAGAGAATGTCACAGCTTGCTAGAAAAAATTAGGGCTTGAAATCTCCTTTTCATTGAGTTATAGACCTAAAAATAACAAGAGCCCCAGGGGGGCACGACGCTCACCTGAGGTCAATCAATTCACATCTGGCGCATGTTCTCTCTGGCACCCTCAGAAGATATGAAATCAGTTGAAATCATGCCAAAATCTATAATGTGATGTACTATTTAATCAATAACTTTTGATCCCCTGTACCTAACATTATGATTTACCATAATGTTTGGGTGAATCATAAAAAAAGACAGACACACATATAAGACAAAGCTTAACACATTTCACCAGCCACTGACCACTTCAGCATATTAACCCCACTCACATAGGGACCCTATGGGGCCATTCTGCGATATGACAACTTGCATTGTCATTTACCGTAAATCTCCGTGTGTACGGCGCACTCGTGTATAAGGCGCACCCCTTACTTTCTAAAAAAAAGAAATTTTGTTTTGGGACACTTACTTACAAAGATCTTCAATTATGAGAAAAATTTATAACAAATTGTTAATTATTAGATAATTGCATATATAATGAGTACTGCTGCTCATGAATGTATGAATATTCATTAGTAATTTGCTTAATAAACTTGAATTTTTTACCTATTTTTTACCTATCTTATATATTTTTTTTTGTTGCTGTACCTGTGTATAAGGCGCACCCCCAACTTTTTCTATTTGTTTCCGACGGAAAAAAGTGCGCCTTATACACATATTTTTTACACTCAGTCCCCTCCCCCAGGGCCCCCTGGGGGCTACGCCCACCATTATAGCACATTTTGTTCCTCTACCCCTAAGGATGATTCTTGTCAAGTTTGGTTGGAATCCAATCATTGGTTCTTGAGAAGAAGATGAAAATGCATATTTCCTATGGTAGGGCCCCCCAAAAAATGTTACCCCCACAGGGCCCTTATGGGGCCACCCAAAAACATCTTGTGAACAACTTTCATTCTTCATCAATAGAGGCATCTACATATGAAATATCAGGTCTGTCATACTTCTGGATCTTGAGAAGAAGATGTTTAAAATTTACATATTTTTTACACTTGGTGCCCTCCTCCAGGGCCCCCCTGGGGGCCACGCCCACCATTTTAGCAACTTTGGTTCCTCTACCCCTAAAGATGATTCCTGCCATGTTTGGTTGGAATCTAATCATTGATTCTGGAGAAGAAGATGAAAATGTATATTTCCTATGGTAGGACCCCCCAACAAACTGTTACGCCCACAGGACCCTTATGGGGCCACCCACAAAAATCTTGTGAACAACTTTCATTCTTCATCAATAGAGGCATCTAAATATGAAATATCAGGTCTGTCATACTTCTGGATCTTGAGAAGAAGATATTTAAAATTAACATATTTTTTACACTTGGTGCCCTCCCCCAGGGCCCCCCTGAGGGCCACGCCCACCATTTTAGCAACTTCGATTCCTCTACCCCTAAGGATGATTCCTGCCATGTTTGGTTGGAATCTAATCATTGGTTCTGGAGAAGAAGATGAAAATGTATATTTCCTATGGTAGGGCCCCAAAAAAAACTGTTACGCCCACAGGGCCCTTGTGGGGCCACCCACAAAAATCTTGTGAACAACTTTCATTCTTCATCAATAGAGGCATCTACATATGAAATATCAGGTCTGTCATACTTCTGGATCTTGAGAAGAAGATGTTTAAAATTTACATATTTTTTACACTTGGTGCCCTCCTCCAGGGCCCCCCTGGGGGCCACGCCCACCATTTTAGCAACTTTGGTTCCTCTACCCCTAAAGATGATTCCTGCCATGTTTGGTTGGAATCTAATCATTGATTCTGGAGAAGAAGATGAAAATGTATATTTCCTATGGTAGGGCCCCCAAAAAAACTGTTACGCCCACAGGGCCCTTATGGGACCACCCACAAAAATCTTGTGAACAACTTTCATTCTTCATCAATAGAGGCATCTAAATATGAAATATCAGGTCTGTCATACTTCTGGATCTTGAGAAGAAGATGTTTAAAATTTACATATTTTTTACATTTGGTGCCCTCCCCCAGGGCCCCCCTGGGGGCCACGCCCACCATTTTAGCAACTTTGGTTCCTCTACCCCTAAATATGATTCCTGCCAAGTTTGGTTGGAATCCGATCATTGGTTCTGGAGAAGAAGATGAAAATGTAAAAAGTTTACGGACGACGGACGACGGACGACGCACGACGGACGACGGACGACGGACGACGGACGACGGACAAAAAGCGATCACAATAGCTCACTTGAGCCTTTGGCTCAGGTGAGCTAATAAAAGCGACGTGACTGGAAACTGTTCTGACGATTTGTAGAAGGCGGACACTCCCTTTAACACTCACCCTGTTTACAGGACAGTTTATACAAAATTAAATGTTAGCTTTACCCTGGGCTGTTCACAGGATAGTTAATCCAAAATTAAATGTTAACACTCACCCTGGGTATGGATCGGCTACATTGAAACGTTTACAGAGCAGCTTGTCTGGATGCCACTCAAGGGTGTCCCTTGTTAGCTGCCCAAACATGTTCATTTCAGCTGCACTCGTCTGGTCATTCACATCTCCCTGCAGAAGTCATTCAGATGGTTGGAACATTTTAATATGTGAAACACTAGGGAGCATTTTAATATGCGACACACTAGGGAGCATTTTGATATGTGAAACACTAGGGAGCATTTTGATATGTGAAACACTAGGGAGCATTTTGATATGTGAAACATTAGGGAGAATTTTAATATGTGAAACACTAGGGACTAGGGAGCATTTTAATATGTGAAACACTAAGAAGCATTTTAATATGTGAAACACTACGGAGCATTTTAATATGTGCACCACTAGGGAGCATTTAAATATGTGAACCACTTTAGAAGCATCTAATATGCGAAACACTAATGCACATTTTAATATGTGCACCACTAGGGAGAATTTTAATATGTGAAACACTAGGGAGCATTTTGATATGTGAAACACTAGGGAGCATTTTAATTTGTGAAACACTAGGGAGCATTTTAATATGCGAAACACTAAGAAGCATTTGTTGGTGATAAGCTATTTTAAAGCTCTACATTGAAGTTTTGGAACCCGCTTATAAATATGTTTTATTCCAAGGCTACAAAATGCCTCCCGTAATTTTAAGTTGAACTTTGAATTTAAGTTCAACTCTAAAATCTTTGTGAAGCACCCCCCTGAATGAGCTTAAGTCTACTCTTAGATAACAGACACATCGCTAATGCTACAGCCACAAATGGTCCGGGCGCCGTACTTTTTTTCTCCCTACGGCAGATTTTCTACGATTTAGGGAAATCGTGATATCGTACGATGTCTGTGGTATTTTAGAGTAGCAGTCACATATTCTCCGGGCCCCGTACGATGACCTTTGTCTTAAAATAAAACATAAATGGCACGGCCCCCGTGAACACAAACTAAGTGCCCGTACGGGTGCCTTAAGGTACTCTTACGGTGACTCCACGGTACCCGTACGATATGAGTGGCCAAATCAAAATCGTACGATATTCAAAAAAAGGCTGAGATGTCCGTGCTGTGTCCGTGCGATGCCCTTGTGGTGCCCATGCGATGCTCTCTACGATGTGTCTACGGGCTTACAGCAAGTAAAAAATCGTACGATGCATTTTTTTTTTTAACTCCGCGTTAAACAAATTGTTGACATTGTACGGCGAGGAAAAATGCAACGGCGACCGTACGATAGCCACGGCACCCGTGCGGGCGCCGCAAGATTCCCGCAAGATTTCACCTAAAAGTGGCATCGTACGGGCGCCGTAGCCCAAATCGGACCATTTGTGACTGTAGCATTAGTATGGAACAGTGGAACTCTTAAAGGGTACCACCACCCAAAAATAATTCTTATAAATGAAAGGTAACATCTTTACTAGTCCATTCCATCAACAAGTTCAGAAAAATATGTTTCCAGAACAAAATATATAATTGGAAAACGCATCACCATTCTAAAGCGTGCATTCATGGGTCTGCATGTACGAAGACTACCTTTGTCCAGAGCGAACGAGTCGTCCGGGATTCTATTGTCTCCAAATGTATGCGTGAATAGAATTGGCACACTCGCAAATCACTCAGAACCATGAAATAATAATGGTTCCGTAAGTGGTGGTAATTAATTGCATTGTTTATGAATTACACAACCCTTTGAAAAATGTTGGGTATCTATTTGATATCACAAAACGGTACCAAAACGTATAATTATGTGTTGTTCTTTCCCTGGGTGTCCCCTTTAATAGGATCTAGTTACTTTGTTGACATGTGCAAAAGTGATGTATGGTTGACAAACTTTGTATTTTGTGATCTAGCTGATATACAGTATAACTAAGTAATGTGTGAAAATTTCACGTTTAATCAATGTTATATGGCCAAGTAATGAGCGAAAGTGCAAAGTAATATTTGCAGACTTATTGCACTGACCTTGTACACAGTTACAACTTTCCAGAAGATAATTAAAACAAAAGGGAAATAAAACTAGATGGATCTTCGACTGCGCGCAGTCGAAAATGATGCCTCCGCCATTACGCAATTTATTTATATCAAGCCCAAATCAACATGTACACAGAATTAATTCTGTCAACTCAATTTTGATGGTACTCTGTCTTTTAGATCTTGACGTATCACAATTATGAGCTATAAGTGACATTGATCTTTGCCCTCATGACCCCAAAATCTAATGACTACAATTGTTCCCTAAGATACATTCAGGTATCAAGTTGGATTGAAATCTGATATTCAGTTCTTGAGATTTCCAATCTCAAGCTACTTTTACATATAATGAGCCCTGTGACCTTTGACCTCATGACCCCAAAAATCTAATCGGTTCATGGCTCTTCAAGGAACATGCATGTACCAAGTTTGGTCAGAATCTGTCAATCCCTTCTTGAGATAACGCGATCACGAGCTATTTTTGCATATATAATGAGCTCTGTGACCTTTGACCTTTGACCCCCAAAATCTAATCAGATCATTGGCCCCCCAAGATACATACATGTACCAAGTTTGGTCAGAATCCGTCAATCCGTTCTTGAGATAACGCGATCACGAGCTATTTTTGCATATATAATGAGCTCTGTGACCTTTGACCTTTGACCTCATGACCCCAAAATCTAATCAGATCATTGGCCCCCCAAGATACATACATGTACCAAGTTTGGTCAGAATCCGTCAATCCGTTCTTGAGATAACGCAATCACGAGCTATTTTTGCATATATAATGAGCTCTGTGACCTTTGACCTTTGACCTCATGACCCCAAAATCTAATCAGATCATCGCCCCTCCCCCCCCCCCCCCCCAAAATACATACATGTACCAAGTTTGGTCAGAATCTGTCAATCCCTTCTTGAAATAACGCGATCACGAGAATGGGACGTACGGACGGACGGACGTACATACGTACGGACGGACGGACAACCCGAAAACATAATGCCTCCGGCAACTTCGTTACGGAGGCATACAAATGTAAAAATCTGTTCCATGTTCCTATTGATAATACAAACACAACAAGGTATGAGAGTACCATTAGAGTTCTGAGTAAGTTGGATTTGGATATTGATCCCAAATCCCTTTAAGTTGGGCAAGGGCATGTTTTACATAACTTGCAAAAGCATTGAGGTGTGAAGTTATTTTGGGTAAGTGATATCATTTTAAAGCGAACCACCATGCAAAGAACAACACTTTGCAAAGGGTTGTGAAATTTAAAGGAAATTCTTTAGGTTTAATATGATAACCCTAGAACCCTAACATGTCTAGTGAGGATATTTTATTTATTAGCCAATATGCTCCAGTTTCCCTTTTTTTTCACTCACACTGTATATCAACACATATTTTTTGAATAATGCTGTTTAATACACAGGCTTTGATTTCCTGACCCCCAATATATCTAGAATGAGTTAATTGGCTTATCAGATACATACAGGTAGTCCACCAAGATTGATAATAATCCATAATTCAACCAGTTCTTGACATATCGCAGTAACATTTGTTATTCTTTTTTTAACCCGTTCACTACGAGATTCTGAAATCCCCATAGCCTTTTACATAGCCCACCCGGTTCCCGTAAGCAACGGGTTAAGTATGCAATCAAACGTGTGCCCTATGACATCATGACTCCAAAATCTAATCATTGGCCGGTTTTAACCCCTTCCCTTTGAGATTCTGAAATCCCCATGGACGTTGTACACTCGGTTCCCGTAATCCCCATGGACTTTGTACACTCGGTTCCCGTAATCCCCATGGACTTTGTACACTCGGTTCCCGTAATCCCCATGGACTTTGTACACTCGGTTCCCGTAATCCCCATGGACGTTGTACACTCGGTTCCCGTAATCCCCATGGACTTTGTACACTCGGTTCCCGTAATCCCCATGGACGTTGTACACTCGGTTCCCGTAATCCCCTTGGACTTTGTACGCTCGGTTCCCGTAATCCCCATGGACTTTGTACACTCGGTTCCCGTAATCCCCATAGACTTTGTACACTCGGTTCCCGTAATCCCCATGGACGTTGTACACTCGGTTCCCGTAATCCCCATGGACTTTGTACACTCGGTTCCCATAATCCCCATAGACTTTGTACACTCGGTTCCCATAATCCCCATGGACTTTGTACACTCGGTTCCCGTAATCCCCATGGACGTTGTACACTCGGTTCCCGTAATCCCCATGGACTTTGTATGCTCGGTTCCCGTAATCCCCATGGACTTTGTACACTCGGTTCCCGTAATCCCCATGGACTTTGTACACTCGGTTCCCATAATCCCCATGGACTTTGTACACTCGGTTCCCGTAATCCCCATGGACGTTGTACACTCGGTTCCCGTAATCCCCATGGACTTTGTATGCTCGGTTCCCGTAATCCCCATGGACTTTGTACACTCGGTTCCCGTAATCCCCTTGGACTTTGTACACTCGGTTCCCGTAATCCCCATGGACGTTGTACACTCGGTTCCCGTAATCCCCATGGACTTTGTACGCTCGGTTCCCGTAATCCCCATGGACTTTGTACACTCGGTTCCCGTAATCCCCATAGACTTTGTACACTCGGTTCCCATAATCCCCATGGACTTTGTACACTCGGTTCCCGTAATCCCCATGGACTTTGTACACTCGGTTCCCGTAATCCCCTTGGACTTTGTACACTCGGTTCCTGTAATCCCCATGGACTTTGTACACTCGGTTCCCGTAATCCCCTTGGACTTTGTACACTCGGTTCCCGTAATCCCCATGGACGTTGTACACTCGGTTCCCGTAATCCCCATGGACGTTGTACACTCGGTTCCCGTAATCCCCATGGACTTTGTACACTCGGTTCCCGTAATCCCCATGGACGTTGTACACTCGGTTCCCGTAATCCCCATGGACTTTGTACACTCAGTTCCCGTAATCCCCATGGACTTTGTACACTCGGTTCCCGTAATCCCCATGGACTTTGTACACTCAGTTCCCGTAATCCCCTTGGACTTTGTACACTCGGTTCCCGTAATCCCCATGGACTTTGTACACTCGGTTCCCGTAATCCCCATGGACTTTGTACACTCGGTTCCCGTAAGCAACAGATTAAGTTTGATCATGGTAATTGGTCAAGTGATTGAGATGTACATACGTATAGATGGATGGACAACCTGAATACATAATCCCTCCGCCCAAATCAGCCACATTATTCCCTTTACAAATATATTCTATTTTGAAAGTATTATGAAAGTGGGGATCTGCAGATCAAATGGGAGCTATAATTGGAGATGATGTGATTTGTATTATAACATTTGATTGAGTTTTCTTCTTACTGTAGTCTCCTTGGGTACTTGCACGAGGTCTTCACTGTCTGCATGCTTAGCGGAGACAAACCTTGAGGCCATCAGACCAGATATAGGTTGGTAGAGGGAGGCTGCCCTGGAGAACTCCTCCTGCTCCTGCTGACGCTCCCACTCCGTTCTCCTATCTGCTTGTCCTCCTCCACCTCCTCCTCCCCCGTCAACTGGATTAGCATGGATGCCTAAGACAAACAGAAAGAAAGGTTTTGATTTTTACAATGCTTTCCCAATAAGGAGATATTTAAGATCTCAATGAAAAGCATTCCGGAACGCTCCCCGATAAAAGTCCAATTTGAAATTGAGTACCTTGTGCAGCGATTGGGGATACAAATCTGACATCAATTTACACTTTTTTCACTTAGGTAAACATTATTCTTTTTCTATATAATACCACATATCATTGCGTGTTTGTGTGAGCGTATGTGTGTATGGGCCATTCTTGGTCACGTGTGTGACCCGAAACATGACAAATTTTGAAATGGGATGCTTATATTTCAGTAAGTATGAGACTATAATGATTTTTACTTCATATGTGACTTAAATATGTTGTAGTCTTTCAAACTTAACACAAAAGATTTTATAAGGATTACGTAACTCAATGTCAGAGGTCAAATGGCATGGGTCACGTGTGTGACTTCGCACGGAGCGCTTTTTTCATAACTAAATTTCATTTGGAAAATTCTTTAAAATATGAATAGCTATAATGTTCATCTTATTACCAGAGAAGTACTATACATTTGTAAGTACAACAATAGCAATGAATGAGAATTATATCAAACCGTTGTTTTTTATAGTACTTAATTATGTGGCAACGTCTGGTCACGTGTGTGACATTTTGGGGTGGTCACGTGTGTGACATGTACAATATGAATGGAAAAATGGGAATTTTATAATATCGGGTTTAGAAAAGAATGAATGGTTGAATTTTTACAAAGTTGGTATCAACCTGTACAGGAAAGTGAGAAGAATGAGCTTGCTAATTATCCTTTTGATATCTTGATTATTTTCTGAATTATGATTATTAGAAAAATATTGAAATATGTAAATTTATGCAAATGAGTAAAAAAGTTTCATTTTAAACTTCAAATCATGTATTTCATGAAACTTTACACATGGATCATTCCAAAAATGGAACAAAACTACAGAAAAATAAAATTAAATTTTTCCGAAAAAGTTTCACTTTTCAAAGAATGGCCCGTATGCACATGCTGCCATGTAAATCAATATGTGTGTGAATCATTTAGAGCAGAGTTGTAGATATATTCTGCCACATCATTATTCCCATGTCTTTTGGTATTTATCATTATGTGATGACACACGCAGTACCCCGGAGTACCGTTGTACCCCGGTATCCCGCGTTGTGTAGCGCCATCTTGTGTCCATTTGAAGTACAACCGTATTGCGTTGTGCATGCAGTGCAGCGCGTGATTGTATGCACGCTATACCCACAGTACAGCCCTAAAAATTAAATAAATAATTAAACAAAATGGCGGATTTTCGTCTGGTACCCCAGGGTACCGTTTATGTCATCATGTTTATGTCATCAAGCTTCTTAGTTGTTTTTACCTTGTTTCTGAATACCATTGCAGTGTACTGTACTTTGCACTGCAATTCGTTTTAATTTGAGTAGAATTGAGAAGCTCATATGCAAAGCACTGTTCACATGGGTTAATAATTTAGTTGAAAACAGTCACTAAACTGTATGAGCCACCTGAAAAGGGCTTGCATTTTTCACAAAAATATACCCTATAAAAATCTGAATCTGAAATTGTTTTTGTTTGTTTAACATATGAACTGCTTAATTACAGGTATAGCTCACCTAAGCGTTTTCTCTGAATGTATTCCTCATACCTCCGCTGCTTTTCAGGATTTACAGCAAAGGGCTGGAACTCTGAGCCTGCCCCCTTGGCACTTGAATTAGGGGTGGGGACGACTGGTTGTGGATCACCCCGGTCCCATCTGGACTGAGCATTGCCACTATGTTGGGGAGGGGTGGGTTGAGCAGCCTTGCTGAGCTGGGGAGGGGTTGCTTGGCTAGAAGATACCTTGTGTCGTACCTCCTTGAGCATCTCATCAATAGAAGGACCTATATGTGGAATATAAATGAATCTAATGCATAACACCACACATGGACCATTACAGGACAATACAGATGGATCAATACTTAGCACATGCATGTAGATACAGTAGTATAGCGTAGACTTGCTTATCAAAGGGGCATGCTTACTTATTATGGGAAATATGCTGTTTTTGTTGTTATTTTCCCCCTTTTTTCTCCCCTTTAGTTTGTGTCTATCTATTTCGGAATAGGGACATGGCCCCACAGTGGATCCACATTGTCATATCTGTCAGCCAATAATGTTTAGAGAGATAAGTGGTCAAACCTGGCAGCTGTTGTTCTCCTAACATGGCAGCCCTCTGAGTAGCGCTGAGCGTGAAGCGGCTACTAGATGGTGCTGGAGTTTGTCTGGCTTCAGGTTCAGCAGACACTGAACTCTTGAACTGGTGGAAAGGTCTGAAGTCCCTAGGCAACATAGGTGGATGGAAGACCTGCAAAGAGAACGAGATTTGATAGGACATATGCATGGAATATAAATTAGTTTGTTTCAGTTTATTTGTATGCATAATAATGATCTAATGCAATACACCACATATGGACCTTTACAGGGCATGTAAAGATTGATAAATACATAGCACATGCATGTAGATACAGTAGCATATGGTAGAATTACTTATTAAAGGGGCATGCTTACTAATTACGGGGGAAATGCTGTTTATTTTGTTAATATACCATAACATTTTAAAACTAGATTTTCAAAATTTCCTTTCTTATGACAATGGGTTCTTCAATGTGAAGGCATAATACAGAACAATACTGTAAGAGTTGAAATGTTCATTACCTTGATCAAAAGTTTCTTTTGAGAAGCTGCTTGAAATCCTTCTACAGTGCTGACATCACCTGTAAAGTGGACACATACTGTATAATTATGTTACTCTTTTTTTTTGGATTGCAAATAATATAACACATGAAAAAATCATCTTAAAGGAGACCCATCAACATCTACATTTGTGTTCTCTACATATTAGTGTTGTTGATTTCGGGAGTATTTACTACCCGGGACTCGCGATAATTTTTCGGGCGAGTCCCGGGTACCCGAAATTTACCCATTTGTTGATTACACGATCGGCATGTCACGCCAGCTGGGAAAACATGTTCATTCAAGTAACAAAAATTGAGCGCATTTATGTCACTTGAATGAACATGATAACTCTTGCGTTCAATGAGGGGACTTGCTTTTTGCGCCCGGGACTCGACATTTTTCTGCATTTTTCCCTGCAAGCTGCGTGAGCTTAGAAAAAGAGGCAGAGCTTATTTTTTAGGGATTAACATCACGTTTTAGCAAAACAATTCCAAATCTGACTTTCAAAAAATATAATGGCATCCTCCACGCTGTATGTGGTGAATGGGATAAGCCCAAACAACAAGTGACTTTGGATGATGCTCATTCCTGGCACACAGGGCAACTGATGATAACATAATCAAAAGTAAATTGAAGTTGGGAAAACTTCTCCTTTAATTAGTAAGAACAAATGTTGTCTTCTTATATACCATTTTGTATGAATAGAAACACAATTTTGGTGACATGTAGTCTCTTTCTTATAAGTGGATGTACCTGGGTGACTTGGTGGGGGTCCTGTCCAGCCAAACATTCTCTCCTTCCGTACCTCCACCTCCCCTCCAAGCACTCTGTCATAGTTTGACAGTCGGTCTGAGGAGTACACATCATCGTCCTCATCCTCTTCAAATGCCCCTACTCCAAATGCCTGAAATAGGGATAAAAATGAAATCAATTTACAGCTGCAGCAATTTACAGTTAAGGTCATGTATAAAGTACTGTAAACCATTCGATTTGATCTAATATGGATTTAACATGCATCCTTCATAGACCCCAGCCTGCATATTTTCAGGGGCAGTTTTACCTTTAAAGGTACAGTGAAGCAATATAGTGAAATATGATCTAGCAATTTCATGCATATAATTTAACATGAAACGTTAAAGGACTTACAGTACTTATTTGAAAATGATTTGTAAAGATAAACTATAACAGAGATCTAAAAGAAAAACGACTTTGATATGGGATTCCATCTGGCAACTAAACCTTTTGTTGAATACACCTTTGAAACAGTAAATTCTAAGCAATCTTTTGCCTGGATAAGCGATTGCAAACACGGCAAAACACATACGCCGCGGTTACGACCATAGCGTTACTGAAATTAGCCATTGTAAATATAAATGGATAATTAAAGGTGGCTGACACTAATTGTTTTTAACCTACTAAAGATCCAAAAGTAGGCTAAACATTGTTTTAAACTTGTGAAGACACTTACATGGCCACTGATGCCCTGTCTCCTGCTTTCTTTGCTCTTAACTGGGTCTTCAAACAATGTGATGTGACCTCCAAGGACAGACCTGGAGGAATCGATTCCATGGTAACCAATTCCATGCACATCATCCTTGAGGGCAAAGATGAAGTCCTGGATGTCATCAGGGGCAAAGAGGAACCCTCTCATCAAGTCCTCTTCATCGTCTGTCCCATCTTCGCTGCTTACAGTCCTGGCCTCATCATCGATGTTGTCTTTGTGATCCTTCTCTTCGTCCCCACTAGTGTCCTCCAGCAGGCCTGGGGGTCTGACGCAGCCATACACCTTCTGGCCTTCTGCAAGGAATACCACAACACATAGACAAGTTGAAAAGCTAGTGAAACTTTGACGGGGCTCTCCCAGATGAACAGTGGAAATGATGTTCAAAACTTACTCAAACGTTAATGTTCTTTGAACACGCTTGCTACACAAGATCTTCCCAGGCTATGAAAGAATCAAGCGCGAGAGACTTACGTAGTCTGTTCAATTACAGGGTAACTACACCTGTATGAGTAGTTGTACAGAGAGACTTACGTAGTCTGTTCAATTACAGGGTAACTACATTTGTATGAGTAGTTACATATGGAGCAGTGGGATTAACCAATAACCTTAATTAACCCATAAAGTAATGGTCCTGTAAATAATCGGGCTTGGGTCTATGGAGAATACATGATATAGCAAAATCAATCAGTCCTGGGCCCCGTTGCAGAAAGAGATACAATCGATTGTAAGTTACGATTGATCGTAAGTCAGCAAATTTACGCGTTTCAAACAGTCAGATTTGCGCATCTAGAACATGTGATCTGACTTACGATTAATTGCAACTTACAATCGATTGTATCTCTTTCTGCAACGGGGCCCTGAACAGGTTAAGTCTGATATGTATATATTTTATGAACAATTGTACACAAGTCACAATATCAACTTCAAATGAGAATTCCAAATCATTACTGCAACTAAAACATTTGAGCAATTTTAATATGTAAGGCCTAAATCAGAAGCGTAGCATGGTCAGACTAATTTTAGGGCACTCAAATTATTGGGGGCACACCTTATTGATTTTCTGAATTTTTTTTTTACAGATTTTCCCATTTTTCTTTTTGTGTGTGTGTGTGTTTGTGCCCCTGTGAACCCCCCCCCCCCCCCCCCCTCCCCCCTGTAGCTACACCACCGGCCCGAAAAAACCGACACCTGTGCACTGACATGTATGTAAAGTAATGTCAAGTTGTTGTTTTTTTTTCAAGAATTTTCAAAAAAAAGTATCTGGAACAGCAATCCACAATGAAAGGATTGAAACAGAGTTTAAGTCAGCATTTAAGTCAGCCCTAACAAGACATTAGATGCAAAGTTCCAGGATTTCAGAAGGTTCATCAAAGCAGAATTCCACCAAGGGCACAACATTTTTCTTCTAGTGACTGCCCAAGACAAAAATCCAACAACTTGTAGTAAAATTGAAGTTCTCGATCTGTTCTTGATATAACGCAATCACAAGCTATTTTTTACACTTAATGAACCCTGTGACCTTTGACCTAGACCTTATAACCCCAAAATGCAATAATTTCATTGGCTCCTAAAGATTATATGTGACCTTACACCACAAAACGACCAATAAGTCGGGAAAACTGATTTTGCTGATTTTCATATAACATTAAAATAGAAGCAATTACCTTTAAAATCTTATACAATTTGTCATATTTGGACTAAGCAAACCCTTTCAACATGAATGCCAAGGATTTGGAATATGGCTGGTGCATTTTTGAAATAAGGGAGATACAGGCCATTTAAAAGATCAGTTTCCATTAAAGCTCTATAATAAGATCACATTTATTAGATGGAAACATAATATTTAAACATGATTTCCGACGCTCAAATTGTTACAGAAGCTAAATTAAAATATGCCTATTCAGAAAATACCAAAATCCTAAATTTCATATTTTGAACAATTTTAGCTAATAAAAGATAAACTATCACAGTGACATAACAGTCGTTTTGTGTTATATTTTTGCGTTATATATATATATGTAAACAATTTGAGGGTAATCTATCAATCGGTCTTGATATAACAGTATCACAGGCTATTTTTGCAATTTTTTTGAGCAATGTGACTGTTGACCTCATGACCCCAAAATGTAATCTGTTCATTCGCTTTGCAAGATACATACATTTTCCAAGTCTGATGTTAATCCATCAAATTGGTGCTCAGAGTACGTGATTACAAGAATAGGTCGTACGGCCTTGCGCATCGAAAGACATCCTCAAAACATACCGTATTTGCCAATGTATTAACCCTAATCCCACTGGGTTATTTTGGTCACTTGAGTCCACTGGGGGGGGGGCCTTTTTGGCCCCCCCCCCCCTCAAATCTCGGCAATGAATGGACCGATCGACTTGAAAATTGGCACAGGCGTAAAACAAGTCAAGTAGAATAAGAATTTGAAGAAGAAAAAAAAATTGGACCATTATTTTTTTTTTTTATATTTAATTAAAATTTTGAATATGCAAATTTTTGACGATTTTGGGAAAAAATATGGATTTTCATCTAAAATCAAAAGAAATTACAGGATTTCTTCAGGTTTTCTGTAAAAATACTTTCAAATGATGTCATTCATCATATCTATGTTTTTTATGGTGATAAAATATATCACTAATTTGCATAAATATGCAAATTAGTATTCCCGGATTTATCCACATTGTTTTCATTCTTATGTATTTTATTGTTTTTTTGTTGTTGTTTTTTTTTACAAGAATTTATCTCTGAAGTGTATGAATTCAACTAATAACAAATAAAAATAATCCAAATTATAATTAAAAGTAACAATTATAACAGATTTGGAGTTTACATGGCATCGGATAGGAATTACATAGAAACCTGTACAAAAATTACATTTTCTTGTGACGGACGAGCAATTATCGACCTCTAAAATCAGTTCTACAGGTCCGACCGGGGTGAATTATATATCAAAACATGCGGGAGACTTGAAAGAAAATAGTCATGAAGTTTGAACGTGAAATTCCAAGCGGTCTAGATGCACGTCGAAAAAAACGACAGGGGGGGGGGCCAAAAAGGCCTCCCCCCAGTGGGATTAGGGTTAAAGGGATCTAGTAACTTTGTTGACATGTGCAAAAAGTGATGAATGGTTGATGCAATGTATATTATTGTTATATCATATGTCCACAGGGTATTGTGTGAAAATTTCAAGTCAAATGGACATTGTATGGCCAAGTAATGAGCGAAAATGCAAAGTGATTTTCAGTAACTCACTGCACTCACTTTGTACACGGAAGAAAAACTCGCCCGGAGTTTTTCTTATCTGAATACTTCAATCATACATATCTTTGTAACGAAAGGGAAATTTGAAAAACCGAAACCTGTCCCATGATTTTATTGTTAATACGAATACAACAAGGTATAAGGGAACCGCTAGAATTAAAATTTTATTTTGAGGATTTGGACAATGTTACTAAGTCCCTTTAACTATGCTTTATTCCCTACGCAAGAACCAATGAAAAGAGGGATGCCTACAATACACAAAGATACGGCCAAATTCCCCACCTAGGACAATACAGCATGGGACTGTATCAAACGCGAACAAAATGTACCTTGATATGTTATTCCTATTTACAAGTTCAACTTTTGTTGAATCTACCCTTGAAAACAGTAACTTGTTAAGAGGAATAACATACCGTAAAACTCCGTGTATAAGGCGCACTTTTTTTCGTCGGAAAAAATTTCAAAGTCGGGTGTGCGCCTTATACACAGGTATAGCAAAACAACAACAACAACAAAACAACAAAAAAAAATGTTTAGAATTTTTTTTGGGACACCCTGTAGTCATGTTCAATAACTCTCTGAGAGAGAACAATGTTTTTACTTATCCTCGGCACATTGTGACCATTTAAGAATCAGGAAATACACTATCACTTTATCTCCCACCGACAACCCCATAAGTCATGGCTGCAGGCTATACATGAGTGTGGGTAATACAACAGCAAATACGGTAATACCTCTGGCCACTCCCTTGTGGAGGATACAAATATTTGACTTTTTACCTCGTCTCCTTTCATTCCTAGTCTTCCTGTTCCTCTTTTGTCTCTCAATTTTTGGTCCAATGCCCTGGCCTGGCTTCCACCCCATCCTGCGCAGGAGCCTAGTCCCAATGGTTTCGCTGCAAAGTAAACACAAACAGAAACTTTGTCCAAATCAACTCAAATCATGGGGGACATTAGTCTTGCTCTTGTATTTTTCTGTTGCACTAATGAAGCAAAAACACAAACACACATTTGTTTTGCTTTGTTGATAAAGTTATAATTGTATTGAATGTATCTTCAGAATGCTTCAACTGTGTAACAATATATGGCAATGTATTTAATAGCAAGCAGCAGAATGCTTTATCACTCAGCAATGTCAGATCCGCCTCAACCCCAGTAATTTCAACAGAGACAACGGGATGGATATTCCCCAATTTTGGATGCGTACGATACGTCGCCATGACACTCCCCGACCAGCCGGCCCACACCGGTTGATTCCAACCAGCGGGCGAGCCGAGCCAGCTGCCCGTTGATTGGTTGAGCTCGCTATTGTTCCCGCTAGCCTAGCCTAGCAAGCATGCCAAACCAGCGTCCCGTTGATTGGTTGAGTACCCGTGTGCACCGGCCAATCGACCGTAGCGGCATACGAAACGTCGTGATCTTTTAGATTCCTAGTTGACCATACATTGCGAGACAAACGAATATCACTAGCGATATTATTTTCGATCTATATCCGCAATGAGTAATATATTTACTATTACATGAAACTTTGTATGTAAAAAAAAACGGGTTTCATAACTTTGCATGACCACTCACACCTTCCCTTTTGATTTCATATTTTGGGGTTTGTGTCAGATTGATATAGCTTCCGAACCGCATGAGAATTGAAAAGGTTAACTGGAAAATGCCACTATACACTAGTCTTTGTGGCTTGATGTTTGAAAAGGTTAACTGGGAAATACCAGTATACACAAGTCTTTGTGGCTTGATGTTTGAAAAGGTTAACTGGAAAATGCCACTCTACACTAGTCTTTGTGGCTTGATGTTTGAAAAGGTTAACTGGGAAATACCAGTATACACAAGTCTTTGTGGCTTAATGTTTGAAAAGGTTAACTGGGAAATACCACTATACACTAGTCTTTGTGGCTTGATGTTTGAAAAGGTTAACTGGGAAATACCAGTATACACAAGTCTTTGTGGCTTGATATTTGGAAAGGGTAACTGAGAATTACCAGTATACGTATGAGTTTTGGTATAGAGGGTGCTACACAAAATAATTTGTTGTGAGATAATGCAAATCTGAGTGTCAAATTTGAAAGGGCATACAATTTTAATGACAGAATAAACTTTATTTGATCAAAATCGGTTCAGAAACGGCTGAAATATCCATAAACATAACCATTTGTAATAATTGTGGGGCCCCACAAATATTCAATCATTTTGAACCAGCCGTTAGAATTTTTTATTAAATGCTTCCTTTTTTCAAAAAATTACAAAAAAGGTTATCAAATAGCTGTTGATTATCTCTCTATCTAATCACTATTTCAACAAAACATCACATGCACAAAATTTTGTTTTAAATGGTTGAAACCAATGAGTTTTTAGAGAGCGCCCTTTTGAGTTTTAACGGCTCTTTTTAAATGATAACAGGCTTTTTACTTAGTCGTTTGTAATTTTGTATTCCTTTCGAGCATGGTGGAGTTATAACTATTAGTCTTTATGTAATGATGCAGGTTTTGGTTACTAAAATTCAGTTAGACCAAAGCTGTACTCTCTTTACCAAAACTCAACTATCCCTTTAAGCACAACAGTCTAACAATCCAGAGGTCTCGGGTTTGATTCCTTGTCAAGCCCAATTCTATGCCCATTTTCATTTTATTTCTGGTGAGTTTTCCCCTTTGAAATATGAAACATGAAACTTGAATACATCAGAGGGCATATCACAATAGTTAACCAACCCAATGAAAGTCTGGGCAAGTGCCAAAAGGTTCAATTCCCTTACAATACATGGTATGTATCAAACATAAATTACAAAATACAAAAACAAACAACAAATTTGTAAGCCGAAACTGCAAAATTAAGATATAACTGTCTTAAATAGGAAAGAAAAATTATTTAAAAGCTAGCCTAATAAGCATGTTAGTCTGATGATATTCTGAATGGTAAGTTACTCTGTTGGTCTGATGATATTCTGTATCCTGCCATCGTCTGGTATGATACTGGAGATTGGGGCTGCTCTCTTCTTCCCCTCACCTGGCTCTCCTGCAAAACTCCTGGTCGCCATCACCTTTCTGGGGGCAATGCCATACTCACCAATATCCTGTACAATAACAACAACAACAAAGAGAAAGACTTTTCTAATGTGCAGCACTTCCAGTAAGAATTGATTACATGTACATTATTCAGAGGCACATGATGGTCATTAGGAACAGTAACAAATAAACTACAAAAATAACACGTGCGTTATCTCAACTCCATATCATGTAATTTTGAGCATTGAAGTACTACATCATTCTCTTTAATAAACAGAATTTGCATCTAGTTTAAATTATGTCACATAAGACATTGTTTTTTCCTTTCTTTCATAACTATGATTTCAGCTGAAATGTTTATAGCAAACATGATACACTACTGTCAAGTAAAGTTACATGTTAGTTAATAATTAGTGGCGAGATGAAAGATGAAAATGTGCATTCATCTATGCACCTAGATGTGATGCAAGTAAAATGTGATAATTCATTATTTCACTTGCTTTGTGTGGAGGCTTGTATAACTGTATATAGCATAAACGCATATCTTACATCATCATCCATGTAGTGTTCTGGCCTCTGTGAGTGCTGATCTGCTCGACTCCCTCTTGACGACACAAACGTGGACGGAGTAAAACCTGTTTAGAGTACATTAGAAACTATTTAGAAGTTTTACCAATATCAAAACAAAAAAGTACTGTGATATTGCAGCCAATATTAGCCTTGACAAAATTAATCAAAGCATGTATGTACACTACTCACAAAAAGTAAGTACCCCCCTAGCATTTTTTCATATATCTCAAAAAGTATTTCACCGATATTTATCATTCAAACGGTAATGGATGCGCAATTTTCTTACGCACAGTGTGAATGGTAAATGGTTGCCATAGCATTACGTTTTCATCATGACTTTTCTAAAACAAAGTGCACAAAAAAAGTTGCAAGAAAAAAGAGTAAGCTTTTGAAAACTGGTTCCACTGTGAACAATGCAGCAGTAGTACTGAATTACATAACAGATTTGTGAATTAGGCCAACTCCAATAAAGATGAAAACAGGACAAGACTTCGACCATTCTAATCCCAACAATTTCATATTGAAAGGCCTATTGTTTTAGAAAAATGCATGCTTTTGAAAAATGGTGTCACTAAGAACAATGCAGCAGTAGTTCTGGATTACATAATAGATTTGTGTGTCGGGTCATCTTCAACGAAGATGCTTACTCGCATACAAAATGTACCCACTATGCCACATAAAACTGAAAGTGCAACTTTTTTTTGGAACTTTGTTTTAGAAAAGTCATTTTTTTGATGATGAAAACGTAATACTTTTTGAGATATATGAAAAAATGCTATGGGGGTACTTACTTTTTGTGAGTAGTGTATAAGCCCAAATATTGATTGATGAAAAGCTAGAACTAGGCCATACAAATAATGTACTAATAAATATAAAATTATAATGCTTAAATGCGAAGCAAAAAAATACCAATTCAAGTTAGATTGTTATAATATTTCAAACAAGCATTTGCAAAGTAGGAACATGATTTGGGGTCAATATCTGCCTCAAAATTTGATTATGAAATCACTATCAACATTGTTTACACTGTGTCAGAGATCTGACCAGGGATACCAGTTGGTTTCTCCAGATGAGCCTGAAAAGAGACCCAGACATGTTGGAGCCTCATACCGTAGAACACCATCGTCAAGCACCCCCAAGCACCTATACGCATCTTGCTTTTAAAGACGTTTCCATGAGATTCACCTCCATTATTATCCTCATGAATATTCCTCACCATTATTTGCATTCTTGATTAAAGTTTCCCGTTTGGACAGAGAGCGGGCGCTCTTTAAAAGCAAGATGCATATTGGTGCGTGGGGGTGCTTGACGATGGTGTTCTACGGTATGTTATGTACATTATGAAGCCTGATAAAGCCTGATATGGAAAGGGGTCAGGGCCTGAAATCTGGCTATAGCCTGAAAACTGGCATCCCTGTCTGACCCTCTTCCACTTACGAGTGATTTGTGGAGCGTCAGATTTCTGACAAGGCCTGGATGATCTCGATCATGAATGAATGCATGGTTTGGTGGCCTGAATGGGTAACCAAACTGTGGAATTATAATTGTTTTATTGGCCCAGCAGGAAGTTTTGTTGCCCCCAGGCCATGGGGACTGTGATCATTTTGAGCGGTGAATAACATCTAGTATAAATTTGTAAAGATAAATTGTAAAACTATTTCATTTCAAGTTAATGTTTAATTAAATAAATTGTACATATCTTTAAGCTCCCAGATTAGATCATGAGAAGTCAAGCATTCACCTCCCTTTTACACAGCAGCTTGGGTACAACTGGTAAATACATCCCAAGCTTGGCAAGGGCCTTAAATTATGACGACTGATAGGTCCCTAAATTGGACTGGAGGAAAAAATGCCTGCATGTCTTTGCATGATGATGAAATATTGGTTCAAAGTGTTTTTATTTACCCTCTTTAGATCCAACAGTATTGAAGAAGCCAGCAGAAAAGCCTCCAGTGAAAGCTCCATGAAACCGCTGACGACCCTGTCGGTCCTTCACAACCTGGTCTTGAATGGCTGTAGGTTTGGGAAGAGGCTCATCTAAGAGGAGAGGAAAAATAAGAATTTAATTAAAACTACATTTCAATGATTGATGCTAAAAGATATTTTAATTAAAAGAAGGCAAAGAAAATGGGATTCCAACAGGATCCCGTTGGAATCCCATTTTCTTTGCCTTCTTTTAATCACAATATATTTCTGGTCAGTTTCCCTATATGTTTGAATTAAAAGATATTTTAAATACGTACCAATGTTGTTGTGACTGTAACTCAAGGCAAAGAAAGACTCTTGAATTAATTAATCTGTTATTATACAAATAGACAAATTCGCTCCTGGCTCAGAAGACCGAGATGTCTTCTACATTCAGGGCAGGCACATCCAGAGGAGGTGTAAGCACTGATCAACCGTGTAACTACACTCAATATCTCTCAATCTTAGCTTTGTAACTGATCAACCGTGTAACTACACTCAATATCTCTCAATCTTAGCTTTGTAACTGATCAACCGTGTAACTACACTCAATATCTCTCAATCTTAGCTTTGTAACTGATCAACCGTGTAACTACACTCAATATCTCTCAATCTTAGCTTTGTAACTGATCAACCGTGTAACTACACTCAATATCTCTCAATCTTAGCTTTGTAACTGATCAACCGTGTAACTACACTCAATATCTTTCAATCTTAGCTTTGTAACTGATCAACCGTGTAACTACACTCAATATCTCTCAATCTTAGCTTTGTAACCGATCAACCGTGTAACTACACTCAATATCTCTCAATCTTAGCTTTGTAACTGATCAACCGTGTAACTACACTCAATATCTCTCAATCTTAGCTTTGTAACTGATCAACCGTGTAACTACACTCAATATCTCTCAATCTTAGCTTTGTAACTGATCAACCGTGTAACTACACTCAATATCTCTCAATCTTAGCTTTGTAACTGATCAACCGTGTAACTACACTCAATATCTCTCAATCTTAGCTTTGTAACTGATCAACCGTGTAACTACACTCAATATCTTTCAATCTTAGCTTTGTAACTGATCAACCGTGTAACTACACTCAATATCTCTCAATCTTAGCTTTGTAACTGATCAACCGTGTAACTACACTCAATATCTCTCAATCTTAGCTTTGTAACTGATCAACCGTGTAACTACACTCAATATCTCTCAATCTTAGCTTTGTAACTGATCAACCGTGTAACTACACTCAATATCTCTCAATCTTAGCTTTGTAACTGATCAACCGTGTAACTACACTCAATATCTCTCAATCTTAGCTTTGTAACGGTGTAAGAACTGATCAACCCTGTAACTACACTCAATATCTCTCAATCTTAGCTTTGTAACTGATCAACCGTGTAACTACATTCAATATCTCTCAATCTTAGCTTTGTAACGGTGTAAGAACTGATCAACCGTGTAACTACACTCAATATCTCTCAATCTTAGCTTTGTAACGTACAACTGATCAACCGTGTAACTACACTCAATATCTCTCAATCTTAGCTTTGGAACAAAACTGATCAACCGTGTAACTACACTCAATATCTCTCAATCTTAGCTTTGGAACAAAACTGATCAACCGTGTAACTACACTCAATATCTCTCAATCTTAGCTTTGTAACTGATCAACCGTGTAACTACACTCAATATCTCTCAATCTTAGCTTTGTAACGTACAACTGTGTTGAACATCCAGCAGACATCCTGTCTCCCCTCGTTGGAAAGACATACCATCACATAGCCACTTTGTGTCTTTTTCCATTTATTTTGTTGCGTTCACTGACAAGAGGAGGGCCAGTTAACATGGTCACCGTACTGACTCAGATTTAGCTATTTACTTTAGCCCTAGCTTCCGCGCCATTACTACAAGCTTTTCAATGGCAAGTCGTTGCAGCCGTGTGCTAGTGCACACCACTAACATACTTGCCAACAATTGAAAGTCAGAAAACTGAACGCACATTGAAAGGGGATCCAGGGACCCGCCTTAGCGTAGGGCCCCTAGTGGGGGTGCACCCGGTGCAGGGGATAACACCCATGGCGGGGGTTCAGGGGGCAAGTTTCTGCATGTTGTGAAACCCAATGATGCTTTTATTTAATGGGTACAAGTAGTATTATTGAAAAGAAAAGAAAAACAAATAGAAGCCTTCAAAGGTGGAGGGGGGGGGGGGGGGGGGGGGGGGGGGGAGGGGGGTGTCCCCACACCAGGGAGCTTTGGGGCCATTCTTGGTCACGTGTGTGACCCAAAATATGAACATTTTTGAAATAGAATGCTAATATTTCAGTAAGTATAGGAGGTATGATGATGTGAACTTCATATATGACTTGCATATATGTTGAAGTCTTTCAAGTGTAACACAAAAGATTTTATTAGGATTACGTTACCCAAGGACAGAGGTCAAATGGCATCGGTCACGTGTGTGACTTTGCACGGGAGCATTTTTGAAGAAACTTTTTAAAACTCAATTTCACTTTGAAAATCCTGTGAGATATGAAAAGCTCAAATGTTCATATTAGTATCAGACAACAGATATATATCTGTAAGTAAGAAAATGGTACAAAAAATAAATAAACTCAAACAATTGTTTTTTAATGTATGTTATTGTATGGGGATGTCTGGGTCACGTGTGTGACATACTGTACAATGTGAATGGAAATGGGAATTTTACAAATATTACGTTTAGATAGTAACATGAAGTTCAATTGTCACAAAATTGGTATAAACATGTAATAATAATAAACAATTCTTAGAACGCATAACACAACTGTCTCTATGCGTGTAAAAACTAAAAAGACAAACAATTATACATATAACTAACTAAAATGTTGCAAGAATAAGTGAGTTTTTAACTGAGTTTTAAATGAATCTAGATTATTGTGGGAGTAAGTTCCATAAATCTGGTGCACAGGTCAGGAGAGTAAGAGGAATGAGCTAGCTTGATTAATTTTGGAGTTATTAATTTTTTTTTTAATATTGAATAAATGCAAATGAGTAATGAATTTTCAATATTTAGTATAAAACATATATTTTATAAAACCTTAGATATTGATCTTTCCAATAATGGAATAAAACAACAGAAAAAACAAACTTTATTTTTTCCAAAAAAGTTTCACTTTTCAAAGAATGGCCCTTTAAATGGCAATTTTTTACACTAGAATGGAGCTATCTGGTGCATATCGGAGGGTTAGATGTGTAACATACAGAGTATGTGTACACATCACAGAACAGGTATGGTAGGTGTACTCATACATGTACCTGTTCTGTCATGTGTAAAATACTTTGTATGTTACATATGACCCCGCACACTACGTGGTACCATTGTTCTATACCGCTAGCGTCCGGTCGTAACCATTAACAACTCATTGTCAACTGGGTCAAAGTGAAATCGCCAACACCCCTCGCACAATCAGTTGCCCCGCCGAGCAAAAAAATAACGCACTACGGCAATGTGATTCTGTATATGCTATACACAAACGGTATAGGTGGTAGTGCTGGTGGGTGTACTACACATCGGCACTGTTTTTATTATCGGCACCCCGGGTAATATTTGTTTTTGAGCGTTTTGACTGTTGTGAAAAATCGTGCATGTGATGATGCGCGCTACCCACACATACAACCATTGCCATAGGTGGGCATGGATGAAAATGAAGGCACACAACAGCAAAAAATGCAAAAATTAACACTTGCAAAAAATAAAGTATTAGCAATAAATTTTACCATTACAAACATCAATATTAGCACATGTATTAGATGCTTACCCAAATGGTTCAATTTTGGCCCCTTTTCTGTAGAAATGTCCCAAAGTTGACATATCGGAATAAATTTCCAGAAACGTTGACGTAACAGGCATACCGATACATACAGATTACGTCAAGCATATAGTCGCCGAGTTTGCTTATTTCTCGCGGGCGGGCGCGGAGGCCGCATAGCGCAGCGAAATGTATGAAGGTGTATCCCAACTTCGCGCACGAAAATTTCGGATTTTTTCAAATTGGCTTAGGAACAAGAAAATTACAGTAATCTCAATGAAACAATCATAAATTAACCCTCAAATTCTGAGGATTTGATTTATCTTCATCAATTTCATTTTAAACTCACAATTCATGGTTATAACGGACCTTTTCCGTGACCATGACATATCAGAAAGAACTTCATCACAGAGTACGGTAGTCTCCATACTTCGCGCGTCAATACCTAGGGCATCCTGCCATTGACTTTACACGTTTCCCCGTGTAGCAAACTGTAACATGCATTTCAATGGCAGTGTGATGATGCAAACATTTTGCGCGCATTAGCATGTTAGCACGCGCGCCGTTGTCAAGCTATCTACGGAGATTGCGCGATCCGAAAGTAAATTTGAAGGGTAGGTCGATTAAAGGAGCATTTTGTGCAGCCTTTCGATGACAACAAATATGTTCTACTGGAACGATTTCCGATTAATTTGCTTGATTCTTCCTCCTCCATAATTTTGTTGAAACATCAAAGTTGTGATTTACAAAAAAAGACCCCAAAAAGCGAGTATTTCTCCAGAAATATTGCTCTTTATTTGCTAATTTTTTGGTTGATGAGTAATTTATGTGTGCTCTTTCATTTGACATTGAAAATTTCCGTCGCCGTGTCCATGTTCTCATGTTTGCGTATCTCGCCTATGATGCGCGAAGTTGGGATATCCGCGAAGTTAAGAGACCTGTCCATACCGTACACGAATTCGGATATGCCATGCGAATGATCGGGAAATTGCGTGCGCGCACAGGTGCCGAGTCCGCTTGTTTTTTTAGCGATAAAAGTCGATGTTGTGATGATAGCGGGCATGCTTCACGCAGTTTTACGGCAGAAGACAGAGGAGCAAGAAAAAAAATGGAACTCAAAGTCCACATTTTTTTAGTATGACACGACATTTTGAGATACAAATTTTGATGAAAAATTAATCAAATAAGTCACCACCTATTCATGAAATTAATAACTTCAGAGTTCAGATGGTCTGTAATTTTATATTTATTTGTAAGAAAGTTGTGATTCAAAAACAGGTTCTACCAAAATTAGCACTTGTGTAAGGTAAATGGTTCTACCAGAACCATTTACATTGTAGATGTGAGCTGAGGGGGTGCCGGTAATAAAAACACTTTGAAATCGTGAAGCAAAAAAACAACGCACGCGTTCAAAGTCGATATCACATCTACAATGTATTGAAAATGGGCCTGATAGGACCATTTACTGCCCAGAGTGGTACAGTCTAAGTGACACAATTTGAACTACAAACAGAGAGAAAAGAACAGCCTATATAAAGTCAACAAATGCATACCTAGATTGAAGCTGATTTTATGAATTTTTGTACAAACATTTCATTTTCAAAATGATAAGTCATACTTACAAAAATCGTCATATAAGTTCCATTTGTTTCTCTTGCTGCTCGATTTTCCATCGTAAACAAAGAAAGCCCGCCCGCAACGTGCGGAGGCCGCATATTATTGTCCAAAACAAGCAAACCCGCGATCTGCAAGCATGCCCGCCGTATCCGATTTCGGATACGTCGTATCAGAATTTGGATACGCCGTATCAGAATTCCGATACGGTAACTCTCGTGGTGCGGGAAGCTTGCGGGAAATACATGGCAGTCATCCAGATAGCAGCAACACTTCCGAGACGGAACACGGCTGAGCACTACTCAGGTTTTTGATTTTCCAAAACTGCAGATTTTTCCTTTTTTTCGACATTTGAAGAATAATTTGGACCATTTTGGTAAGTTCAAATAATACTTGTATCATTTTTAGGGCCAGTTATGATTGATTTTGCTGAATTTAAGTTCAGAATTTTGCGTGAAAATTTGACAAACTTTTTCTGTACGGTCCCACATTGTTCCCGTACAGGGCAGCATAGCTCTGCTCCCTTGTGTGGTCGATATCTCAAAATATAAATTATAAATCGCAAATCTGTAGTGATATGATCATCGCATCGGAATCTGCACCATTTTCTCAATGTGTGAGTAAAGTTTTATGAAATTTTTATGATTTTTAAGTCTAAAACTGTCGGAAATGTTTTACTAGGTGCCGATGTCTGGATGTGGGTGTCTCTCTAATATGGACAGGTGTCTTAACTTCGCGAGTATCCCAACTTCGCGCATCATAGGCAAGATATGCAAAAATTAGAACACGGACACGGCGACGGAAATTTTCAATGTCAACTGAAAGAGCACACATCAATTCCTCATCAACCAAAAAATTAGCAAATAAAGAGCGATATTTTTGAAGAAATACTTACTTTTTGTGGTCTTTTTTTGTAAATCACAACTTTGGTGTTCCAACAAATTTATGGAGGAGGAAGTATCAAGCAAATTAGACGGAAATCGTTCCAGTAGAACATATTTGTTGTCATCGAAAGGCTGCGCAAAATACTCCTTTATTCAACCTACCCTTCAAATTTACTTTTGGATCGCCCAATCTCCGTAGATAGCTTGACAACGCTGCGCGTGCTAAGATGCTAATGCGCGCAAAATGTTTGCATCATCACACTGCCATTGAAATGCGTGTTACGGTTTGCTACACGGGATACGTGTTAAGTCAATGGCAGGGTGCCCCATGTATTGCACGCGAAGTTAGGAGACTACCGTACTCGGTGAAGAAGCTCTTGCTGATATGACATAGTCACGGAATCAGGCCATTAACACCACGAATTGTGACTTTGTGAGTTTAAATGAAATTGTTCAAGATAAATCGAATCCTCAGAATTTGAGGGGTAATTTATTATTGTTTCATTGAGATTACTGTAATTTTCTTGACCCTAAGCCACTTTGAAAAAAATCCTAAATTTTCGTGCGCGAAGTAAGGATACACCTTCATATCATATTCATAATAATGCATAATTTATGCGCACAATACCGCAACAGCACTAACGCGTATTGCAACATACGGGACTGAACAATGAAATAGTCTAGTTGATAGTTGGAGACTAAATGAACGGGAATTAACACTTAAACCGCCAAACAGGATACAAAATATTACCTTCTTCAAGATTCTGCAAAGGAGTTCCATAAGATACCAAATTTTCACCATCACTGTCGGAATCCATGACTGATCCAATACCAGTCCAAAACCAGGCATCGATATACAAAAAACCAGTCTGCCTCCGCTTTTAAAGGGGTAGTTTAGTTTTGGTAGCACAGAAATACGTAGAGAGGGCGCTGCACATCACAATTTTTGTGTGAGGTAATGAAAAACTGAGTGTCGAATTTGAGAGAACATGCAATTTTAATGGCAGAATAAACTTTATTTGGTCAAAATCGACCCAGAAACGGCTGAAATATCAATAAATATAATTCTGATCTTATACCCTGATAGCAAAGACTGGTAAAAATTTACGTCTATTTACGTCGAGTAGTCTATGTCGTCTTAAAGACGTTGTAAATTTACGTCAAAAAGTAAAGATTTTGCACCCGCGTTTCCCGTCATATAGACGTCATATTTTGACGTGTTAATGATGTCTTTTTGTCATAAAAATACGTCTTTAGGACGTCATTTTAACGACGTCCTTATGACAAATTAATTACGAAAAAATGGTCTTTAAAAGACGTCACAATATGACGTCATTATGACATCTTCTATACGACGGGTATCATACGACACAAATTATCCGATGTCAAAAATGGTCTTTAAAAGACGTAACAATGACGTCTGTTGCACCACAAATTGTCGTACCTGCACAAATTGTCGTAGGCGACAATTTGTGCAAAATTTCACGCCACAAATTGTCGCCTCCTGCACAAATTGTCGTTTGCGACAATTTGTGTTGCTCTCGCCGTCCCCATACCCGGCGACAATTTGTGAAATCACGTAAAACCTCACACCACAAATTGTCGCATATTGCACAAATTGTCGTCAGTCGCTGTCTTCAAGCTACAAAGATGATGATGATGATAATAATAATAATCAGTGTTGGTGGACTCGAGGCAGGCCTCGGCGTCGACACCAGTGGAAGATTTTTACGAAGCAGAGACCGAGATCCGTCAACAAATCTCGAGGCCGAGACCGAGACTATTTGGTTTTTGGGGCCGAGACCATTAAAGAACACTACAAATTGGCCTCGAGACAACTTAAAAAAACAAAAAAACAAGCCATGTGTGAGCATGTGTTAATATTCGTTTTTATGTGATTTTCGGTTGTATTTCTGCTTTTCCTTCAGTTTCTAGCTAGGTACCTTTCATGGGTGTTTGTGAGCTGGGGGAGGGGGGGGGGGAGGGGGGGGGGGCAATGATTTGTCCCCTTTTTTTATTTTTTTTGTCTTTTTTGTATTTTCGTTTGTGAATACATGATTTATTTATTCGTGCTGTCTTTGTAATAATTAAAATGGTTATGTTTTTTTTATTCGATGTAAAAAGAAATTTGTATTCAACCAGGCCTGGGGGGGGGGGGGGGGGGGGGGGGGGGGGGGCTCGACCTTTCGCGTGATGATTCCCGCAACGCACGCAGGTATCGCCGCGTGACTTCATGGGGTTTTTTTTGGTATTGAAGTCTTTTGAGACCAAATTTGCGACGACCGGGTATACTATTCCGAAGTCACGCAGTGACCGTTTGTAAGTGAGCGTCGGCCCCAAAATCACTAATTGTGTGTTTGGTGTACAAATTCTAGATGGAAATGGTAAATAATTTTTTCCATTGAAAAAAAAAACATAAGTCTAAAAAACAAATAATAAGTAATTCCAAAAAACAAAGAAATAGCCTACATAAAGAAAATCTGCGCTGTCGCAATTTCTAACGTTCGAAACCGGTTAATTTAGGCAAACAAATATATTAATGTTCAGTGATTATTTAGCGATTTACAGACAAAAAGGGGATTTCAGCATAAATGTGAATAATCAATTGAAATTGTATTATTTTCAAAAACATAACAATGTAATCTTGTAGATTATGTCGCAAGCTATCTGTGTTAGTGCGTTGGTATATATCCGTATGTCAAGAATGATCATTTTAATCCAAAATGTATGTCATCATGGCTTTGAACAGGACCGTAGGTGTGGCGACAATTTGTGGTACCAGCTACCAGCACAAATTGTCGCCGTCGCCTCCACAAATTGTCGCAAACGACAATTTGTGCAGAAAGCGACAATTTGTGGTGTCAACATTTTGCACAAATTGTCGCCTACGACAATTTGTGCAGGTACGACAATTTGTGGTGCAACAGATGTCATTATGACATCTTCTATATACTTTGTTTATATTTTTCAAATATTTTGAGTCCTGTGACCTTGACCATATGACCCTAAACTTTGATGGCTACATTGTCTCCCTAAGATACATTCAGGTACCAAGTTTGATTGAAATCTGAAATTTAGTTCTTGAGATAGATAGATAGATAGATATAATGGTTTTATTTCAACAAGCATTGCTACATACAACGGCAGCCCAAAGGCTGAAATGTTGATGTTTACATCGAAATCAATACATTTAAATACAAATTAAAATGATATTCATTCATAACATTTAAATTCACATGAGGTACAGTAGAACAAAATATTTCATCAAAACAAAAGTATAAACTTTTAAAAATGTGGCACATTTTTGTATAATTAACAAAGAAGATGCATGCGTAACTGTAGTTTGATTTGATTTGATTTGATTTGAAGCAAAGTGCATATACCTGGGAAGTAAACATTTCATTGGCTATTTAAAAGATCAATGAAATATGGTATTGCACTATTCCTAAATCTGTTTGTTTTACATTTATATTGATTGGACTTTGGTATATATCTCAAAGAAACATTTACATTTTTTTGTTTGGGTAACCAATCTTTACAATGTGGGTTATTAGAAAGTGATTTAGCAAATTCAATACAAAGTTTTTCTCTTCTAGTTTCAAGGCGTTCAAGCTTACATTCAATAATTGCATTTTCATAACTAATATAATCTTTCCCTAGAATTATTCGACAAACCCTCTTTTGAACTCTTGCTAAACTTTGTACTTGCTTCAAAGTCAATCCGCCATTAAAAACTGGTACACAATATTCTAGTATAGGACGAATATATCCAATGCAGGGGCGTAGACAACGGGGGGGATGAGGGGGATGCATCCCCCCCACCTCACAAGGGTGGGGGGGATGACATGTACAATCATCCCCCCCAGGTTTTAGGGAAGGATATATTTTGTTTGTGTGTAGCTGTATACGAGTGGAAAAGAAAACATAAGTTGTATGAGCTAAGACTTGTTAATTCTAATGTTAATAAGGTAATTTATACATCAACTTTCAATTTTGTCTGCGCGCTTCGCGCGCGAACAGATTATCTCAGTTTGTTGTGTAACTTGCGTATGGTCAGGGATGAGTTTTTTTTTCTGTACACCGGGCCACGTAGTTCCAGTGTAGGCTGGCATTGCTCTGGCTCATGGTGTGACGTGCACCAAATTGCACCATTTCAAGTATATATACAATGTATAAATGCAAAATCTTCTCCGTGGGAGGGGGAATACCCCTTCCCAAACCCCCCTATTTGGCCCTGCCCCAGCCCTCGGTAGCATCGCCCCTCCGGACTCATTCTTGGCAAAAGTTGTTGGATCATACATAATGCGGCATATGGTGATGTTGGAACTGTGTATGATGCTAAATATAAATACAATATTTGTGTTGGGGTGCATATGTGTCAATTATTTGTTTTCTTCGTGAAAATATATGTAAAACTTCTGGTCGATCAAATCATGACACGCTTTCCCAGATACAGTCAATGTTAAGCCCGAATATCCTATCTAGGTAAGCACCAGAATGCACAATTTCAAGTCCAAAAATGCCAAAATCTCCCTAGCGTGCAAGGGGGGACATTCCCCTCCCACATCCTCCCCCGCTCTCCCTGTGTTGAGGTGCATATTTATTAGTGTGTCAATTATTTGTTTTATCGTGAAAATATATTTAAAATTTCTGGTCGATCAAATCATAACACGCTTTCCCAGATACAGTCAATGTTAAGCCCGAATTTCCTATCTAGGTAAGCACCAGAATCCACAATTTCAAGTCCAAAAATGCCAAAATCTCCCTAGCGTGCAAGGGGGGACATTCCCCCTCCCACATCCTCCCCCGCTCTCCCTGTGTTGAAGGTGCATATTTATTAGTGTGTCAATTATTTGTTTTATCGTGAAAATATATTTAAAATTTCTGGTTGATCAAATCATAACACGCTTTCCCAGATACAAGTCAATGTTAAGCCCGAATTTCCTATCTAGGTAAGCACCAGAATCCACAATTTCAAGTCCAAAAATGCAAAATCTCTCTAGCGTGTGGAGGGGGGAAACCCCCTCCCACCACCCTCCCCCCCGCTCAGTCACTTCGCTCCATTGGGCTTGGTCGCTTCGATCCTTGCAATGTCTCACTCTCACATCTGGCTCAAAGTTGGCAGCACCTGTGGAGTGAGAGTTCGGCATGAGCCCCCTATATACACAAACAAAATCCTGAGCCCCCGTAGGTTTTTTACCCCCCCCCCCCCCCCCACCCCCCCCCAAATCCAAAACTTCTTTCGGCCCGCCTGGTCACGACACGACCATCTTAACCCCCCCCCCCCCCCCCCTACTACTAAGAGGACTTTCAAACAATTGTCTTGGTCTCGAAAAAATGATCTTGGTCCGTGTGAACGGCAAATCATCCCCCCCAGGTGGTAAGAACCTGTCTACGCCACTGGGTGTAAACCGGGGAATAAGTGAGATATGTACCTTCTAATCGGGGATGAATGGTAAATCGGGGATATCCCCGATTTTTCGAAATAAAAATAAGGACTTTTGAAACGATTAAAATTCATTTAATGTTAGCCCCCCTCTTTGTTTACGGTATTTTAGTGATATTCCCCAATTCACATTACTGGTAGGCTTTTGACTTAGTTACATCTTTGTGTAACCCATTCTCATTGGGAAAATTATTATTAAAACACATTTCCCCAGTTTAAATCCCCAGTTGGAATGTAAAATACTCTAATTGAAACAATTATATTTTCAATATTTTCGGTCTAAAAAAACGAAGCAAAATAATCAAAAGCTACTTGAAAAAATACTGTTATTGGACCTATCCTGAACATGTCTCATTTGAAGGTATAAAACACCTATCCCCACTTTTCTACCAATTACAAGTATGAAAGTATTTGTGTGTGTGTGTGTGTGTGTGTGTGTGTGTGTGTGTGTGTGTGTGCGTGTGTGTGTGTGTGTGTGTGTGTGTGTGTGTGTGTGTGTGTGTGTGCGTGTGTGTGTGTGTGTGTGCGTTTGTTTGTTTGCTTATTTGTGTGATTAATCAATCAAGAGAAAATTAATAATTTTAAGAGTGTTGTGTCAAGGTTGGTTGGTAAGGTGATCGCAACATATACAGCTTGGAGAGAGATAAAAAGAAGAAAAAGAAGTCTTGCACCCAGGCTTGAACCATGACCTTCAGCATGCAAGACGGTCGGACATAGACTCCGATAAACCATTTGTTGCTTTTAAAGAGCGCCCGCTCTCTGTCCAAAAGGGAAACGTTAATCAAGAATGCAAATAATGGTGAGGAATATTCATGAGGATAATAATGGAGGTGAATCTCATGGAAACGTCACCTAAAAATACAATGGTGATGAATATGCATGTGAAAACGCCGCCTAAAATAGACAACCACTGTGCTGTTATTTGTATGGAGCTGTGTTTGATATGGGGCGTATACAGGGGGTCCCACCCCCCATGCACGTTTAAAACCTCTGTCCCCGTTGTTAGTCAAAATTTAAACAGATGAATCAACTCAACGGAAAGAACATGACAGGACAATTTGTAATTAAGGATATGTAAAATACAGATAATTAAAGTAGCTTTCAATGTATAGGCCTACATTTATGTACTTTCAAGGTTCTTGCCCCCCCCCCCCCCCCCTCTCCCCCATGTGTGCCAGGTAAACGTTTTCCGCCCTACGCCTTCTGGGTTAGGCCATGACAAATAAATGGTTGGATTGGCGTAACCCACCCGACCCTAAAAATACCGCCGACCCTAAAGGTTTTTTTCTGATAAAAAAAAAAAAAAAAAAAAAAAAATCCCCCAATTTGTTTTGCGATATGTGTTATTTGTGTGTTATATGTGTGTTTTTGTGTATTTGTGCGTATTTTGTATCTGTATATACTATCAGCCTTTTTTGTACCATATAATTCGTATTGTTCTATGCAGCCTTTAGATTCGACGTTGCCACTGACAACCTGCCCCTTCGCTTGACAAACAATGCTTGTCTTATCTTTCATTTAAAGCATGTTCGATGACCAGTAGATGTGTTATTTCAAACTTAACAAATATCATTCGATTGTCTGTTACGTGTCATGTAGGTAGGATGCCAGGTTTTTCGTATTGTTGGTATTACCAGGGTCAGATCCAGGAAGGTGCAGGGACGATTGCCCCCAATTTTTGTATGTACTATTTTTGTTTTATCGTTACATAATATTACTTTTTTTAATCCAGTCATACAAGAAGAGGCTATTCGAGATTCTTAAGTTATTGTGATTCTGAATGACACTGGTATATATAATGCATTTCACACCCCCTAAAGCTTCAAATGCTGTGACTCGCCCCTGCCTCTAATATAAACGAAAAGGTACACGCATCCACGTATAGTATAGTATAAATACCAAATAACAAGGGAAGTTGGTTAGTTAGCTCATCGGTAAAAAATACTGTGTCCGATACCTATGAACCTGGTGGGAACTGGTTCAAATCGTCCTAGGGGGACTTTTTTATGTATTGATTTAAATGTTCATATTTTTACGGGCACAATTCTGCGAGGTAGTGGAGCGATTTGCGCCTATTACGCCTATACAGGGTGGCCCAAAAAACGGAACGGGGCACTTCCCAAAATAAAGTAACAAAATGAACATGTCCATCGGATGTCCATCGGATTTCATTAAAAAACGATACCAAGAATTAGTCATGTTGGTCGCGTGACGTACGTCCGTCCGCCCGTCCGTCCGTCCGTCCGTCCCGTTTTCGTTCTCGCGATATCTCAAGAACCGGTTGACGGATCAATTTCAAACTTGTTATGAGTGTACATATTGGGGTGACAATGATCTGACGATACATGTTTATTATATTCTCACAAGAATATACACTCTCTTATGCAGTCAGTTAATACTGAAATTTGTAGACTCTTTACGTGGTTTTGTTGTAACAAACTGTTATTGAATACTGGTAAAACTCAATGTGTAATATTTAGATCTAGAGGGAGGAAAATCCCTAAAAATGTTCATCCCTTAGTTGTTGGTGGTCAACAGATCAATCACAGTCAACATGTGCAATTTCTTGGTGTTACGGTTGATGAATATTTATCATGGAAAGAACATCTTGATAATGTATGTACTAAAGTGTCTCGCAGTGCCGGAGTAATATCCAAACTTCGTTATTTCCTCCCCCAGTACACCTTAGTTACTTTATATAATGCTATTGTTATGCCTCATTTGATGTATTGTAATATTGCTTGGGGTCACACATTTAGGACCCATGTACATAAGTTGCAAGTACTTCAAAAAAAAAAGTTGTTAGGTACATAACAAATTCAGATTATAGGTCACCTAGTACTCCTTTGTTTTTGCAACTACATATTTTGCATTTTGATGAATTGGTTTCTCTTAATTGCTTAATATATATGTTTAAATGTCAATCACTCCAGTATACATTTTGGGTGCGGTTCGTTATTCCGAATGTTCGTTATTCCGAAGGTTCGTTATTCCGAAGGTTCGTTATTCCGAACACGCAAATTTCCTATACCTGAGTGTTCGTTAATCCGAAAATGAAATAGGGTTCGTTAATCCGAACATTTGTTGCATTATTCCGAAGGTTCGTTATTCCGAAGGTTCGTTATTCCGAAGGTTCGTTATTCCGAAGGTTCGCTATTCCTAAAATGAAATCGGGTTCGTTATTCCGAAGGTTCGTTATTCCGAAGGTCCGTTATTCCGAAGGTTCGTTATTCCGAAGGTTCGCTATTCCTAAAATGAAATCGGGTTCGTTAATCCGAAAATGAATTTGGGTTTGTTATAATGCTATAATTTCATATAAAGAGATAAAATAAACTTAAATGTTTGATTGGTCTGGCCAAGGGAGGGAAAGGGGGAGGGGTATGCTTAATGCAGGTATAGTATTAGAGTATACTATAGTATTATAACAAGCCCGATTTAATTTTCGGAATAACGAACCCGATTTTATTTTCGGATCAACGAACCTTCGGAATAACGAACCTTCGGAATAACGAAACTTCGGAATAACGAACCCGATTTTATTTTCGGATAAACGAACCTTCGGAATAACGAACCTTCGGAATAACGAACCTTCGCGAAACTTCGGAATAACGAACCTTCGGAATAACGAACCTTCGGAATAACGAACCTTCGGAATAACGAACCTTCGGAATAACGAACCTTCGGAATAACTGAACCTTCGGAATAACGAACCTTCGGAATAACGGACTGTAACCACATTTTTGACTGATGTGTTTGTGGAAAACTCTTCCATCCATCATTATCATACTCGTCAGAGTAAAGCTTATCCATCAGTCATACGCCAGGACCCATACTGCCTTAAAATCATTTAGAACTGTCTGTGTTAAAGAGTGGAATATGTTACCCCAGAATATAATTAGTAGTACTACATTGTCTCGGTTTAAAATATCTTGTAAAAAACACCTTTTCGACAGATTGCAATCAGGTACATGAATGTATAAATCAAGATGAGGTAGCCATGAATGAAGTGTACGTTATGTGTGTGTGTGTGTGTGTGTGTGTGTGTGTGTGTGTGTGTGTGTGTGTGTGTGCGTGTGTGTGTGTGTGTGTGTGTGTGTGTGTTCTTGTATAGCATGCAATATGAGCAGGCATGTTCTTACACACACCAACAGTTTGAGGAGATTCCGCTGTGTGAACAGCAATTTGAGGAGCTCCTCAAAAGAACATATTATTGCAAAGTCTTTCATTTGGCATAATTAGTCATGTACAGTGTCCTGGGGAAATCTCCCCAATTTACCATTCATGAGCACAGTGATGATCGAATTGCGGGTTCCCATGAGAGCACATCAAATTCATGTGTGAAAATGTTGTAGGGCGCCACTGACGTCGCCACCTCAAATTGTCCTCCTCAAATTGATGTGTCGTACAGTCCTATACCGTGCAGTAGCCAGGTACAGGTATTAAGCTAGGCATAGGGTAGCTAGAGCTAGAGCTAATCTGGCTGCGAACAAGTAGACGCGACAGGGGTAATAATATAATTGATAAGCGCTTAGAGATGATATATCAGTCGTGATAGGCGCTGTATAAATCGAGGATATTATTATTATTATATTCCGCACTCGATCGCACTGCATAGCACCCTTGCTCAAATTGCATGGTGTTTTAGTAATAACACACACACACCTACCACACACAACGAACTCATACACCATACAACTTGAGCTAGCCTTGCTCAAATTGCATGGTGGTTTAGTTCTAACACACAAACACAACTCACAGCGAACTCATACACCATACAACTTGAGCCAGCCTTGCTCAAATTGCATGGTGTTTTAGTTCGAACACACACACACAACAAACGCATACACCTTCATATTTCTCTTGACGGGGGGGGGGGGGGGGGGGGGGGGTCTCACTTGATTTCAAGTACCCCCTTATCCCCCTCCATGATGTATAATCAAAGACATAACATAATTTTATCTTCATTATTGGGAGCAAGTGCCCCCATCCCCCAGGCCTTGTCCCCCTCCCTGATGAAAAATGAAACATAGGCATAGCTTACATAACACACATTCCATACACATTCTGCACTTTTTGACGTCAATATGTTATGTTTCCAAAACCGTGGCGTAGGCTACCGTGGTCGGACAAGTAAGGAGGGGGGGGGGGGGGGGGGGGGCTCACTCAATATAAACCTCATGATTATCTTTCAGCATTAGGGGCAAATGCCCCCCCCCCCCCATGTCCCCCTAAATGATGAATAATTAAAGACATAAAACAAAACACACCTTAAAGGGGTAGTTTAGTTTTGGTAGAGAGGGCGCTGCACATCACAATTTTTTTGTGAGGTAATGAAAAACTGAATGTCGAATTTGAGAGAACATGCAATGTTAATGGCAGAATAAACTTTATTTGGTCAAAATCGACCCAGAAACGGCTGAAATATCAATAAATATATCTGATCTTATAATTATTTGGGGCCCAAATAATTAGATGATTTTTAGAAAAAAGAAAAAAAAATGCATGCACTTTTTCAAAAAATTTCAAAAGCGTTTTTTAAATAGTTGATGATCTCGCTATTTAAACATTATATCAATAAAACATCACATGCATAATTTTGTATGAAAAATGGTTGAAACCAATGCCTTATAAAAAAGCGCCCTCTTGTGTTTGATTGGCTCTTTTTGAATGATAAGAGGCTTTTTACTTAGTCGTTTGTAATTTTGTATACCTTTCGAGCATGGTGGAGTAATAACTATTAGTTTATAATGTTACTGTGCAGGTTTTAGCTACTTAAGTTCAGCCTTACCAAAACTAAACTACCCCTTTAAATAATATATGCCTACACATCACATGCACATTCTGCACTTTTTTACGTCAATAATTATGTTTCTGAAACAGTGGCGTGCAGTGGCAATACAGACACGAATATTGTCAATCCATCGGACAAACATATGAACAATACACACCCCGTTGGCATATGAATATCATGGTGAATTTTGTGATAATAGTGTCACATTTATTATTAGTTCCGTCTTTATCTCACTATATACGTTTTGATACTAAATCATTTATGTTGGTATAAATCATTCTTCAATTCTCTTCCTGGCATTGAAACACATATAATATGTTATCACATTTCTTCGTGGCATGTATAACCATCACTATTCAGTGTCACAACATGCACGATCGACGTTACGCAATGTTTGACTTAAAATATCATTACTCTCGAGTGAACATTGAAATGGCAAAATAAAGCATCATTTTTTGTTTAAAGTTAACCCTAATAAGGCAGGGGGGCTATTATGCCCCCCCCCCCCCCCCCTCCGCGATTTTTCTGATTGCTCCGGAACGCATAGAGATGACGCCCTGCTGCTTGATGACTTTTTTCGTTTGGGTCTTGCTCATTTTTAAAAACAAAGTTTTCGAAAATCGGACATACCATTACAAAGACACGTGACCTTTTATCTATGCATGTCCACCCGAAAATCGCTCAATTTCGTGATTTGTGTACAAAACATACGGAAATACGAACAAATATTCGTAAAAAGAGATATATCAGGTTTTTGTTAGGGTTTTTTTTAGGGTTAAAGGGGTAGTACAGTTTTGTTAAGGCTGAACCTTAGTAACCAAAACTGGACAGTAACATTATAAACTAATAGTTATAACTCCACCATGCTCGAAATGTATACAAAATTACAAACGACTAAGTAAAAATCCCGTTATCATTAAAAAAAAGAGCCATTAAAACACAAGAGTGCGCTTTCTAAAAAGGCATTTTTTTCAACCATTTTTCATACAAATTTATGCATGTGATGTTTTATTGAAATAATGATTAAAAAAGAGAGATATTAAGGTATACATATTGGAAACAAGAGGGGTCCACTAAAAAGCAGTGCTTGTACAAATGTGGACCCCTCAGATAATAATGAATACTTAAATTAATACAAAAGTGAATTAATTACTACAAACGAACTAAAATATAGGAAAAAAGGGATGCCAACAGAGACGAAAATATGACAAGAGAGAACATTACATGACAAAGATAGAAGAAGACGGTAACGATACACACAATAGACACTGCAAAAAAGGAGAGAAAATAAATGAGATATCGGAGGTACAAAAGGATGAGCAGCATGTGGGGTTGAGAAGAAGCTGGGGAAGAAGAATTGCGCTTACGAAAGGAGATATGCATGAGAGGGCACAATAAAAAAACATATCAAATTACATTTTGAGTCAGCGAGTAGAAAAAGACCTTGTTTAACCAAAAAAGGGGAAAAAGGAAGAATAAAAGAAGACTTGAGGACGGGGAAAGAATAAATGGGCAATATAATTAATGTTGTTCATAAGATTGTAATAAAAACAATTTCAATTTTTGTCTTCAAAATATTAATCGATGGAGCATTTTTTACTTCATTACAAGAGAGGTAAATAAAATTCTGCAGATTGTCTTGTTGGGTAATTATGGACTAAGCTAATTTTAACAAACATTTCTTGAAAAACAGATGGCAACATATTATTATTATTATAAGTATACATAATTGACCAAGTTGAAATAAATATAATTCTTTAACCTTTAAAATATTATTTTTAAAAAACAAACCGTCTGTATGGCAACGAAATGGGGAATTACAAATAATACGAATAACCTTCTTTTGTAATAGCAAAACTTTATCTAATAACGTTTGATGCGTGTTGCCCCAAACTAAGAGACAATTCAGATATGGGAGTATCAAAGAACTATACAGCATACTTAATGAATTCAAAGGAAGACATGTCTTTACTTTATAAATAATACCAATATTTCGAGAAGTAATTTTACATATATTGTCAATATGATATTTCCAAGAAAGGTTATTATCAACCGTTACACCCAAAAATGTAATAAATGAAACACATTCCAATGGGGTGTTTTCCAAAACTATATATATATATATTAGCAGGCAACGAATCTATAGATTTAATAAACAACATATATTTAGTTTTCTGGATATTCAAAGATAATTTGTTCGCTCGTATCCACAATAAAAAATTAATCATTTCAATATTAACTATTTCAACTAATCTATAAAGATCATTGTGAGAAAAAAATAAATTTGTGTCATCAGCAAAAAGTACGAAAGACAATATATATCAGATGATCGACAAAAGTCATTAATGTATAAAATAAATAAAAGTGGGTCTAATAAACTACCTTGTGGAGCACCACAATTTATATTACGGAAATCTGAAGAGTTATCATTTAAAAATACATGAAAGAACCACTCCAAGGCCATCCCACGTATACACCATAATGTGAAAGTTTATAAAGTAGAATATAGTGGTTAATCGTGTCGAAGGCCTTGGAGAAGACCAGGAAAATGCTGCTATTAAAAAGTGCTGCTTATGGTTGATAAAATGTGATAATGTAGAGTCATGTGCAGTATCTAATGAGCAATATGTCAAAGTTACACAGAATATACAAAACATGGTCAAGAAAGAGAAATACGCAAAAAGATATAATAATAATAATAATATACAAAAACTTCATAGAGAGTC
>JBAMJV010013149.1:0-24416 GCA_037951105.1 Echinarachnius parma
TACCGTAATAAAGGGTTGGCGATGTTTATCAAACTAGATCCTGCAGTGTTGATTCCAGTAATAAGTCATGGAAACAGGCGTACTAGTGTTGCAATACTCCATTGTATTATTCATTTACACTGTTGGTCATAATGTTGGAATATATTTTTTTTTAGATCCAACTTCATTATTTTTCCTGTTTTTTGCGCCTAATAAATCATTTTAGACTAAAAATAATGATTATATAATGTTTCCAAACTACCAATGTACAATAAATGATTGCATAAATTTGCATCAATAATTTAGCCTTTTGTTTTGAGCTTTGAAAGGCAGAACCTTTTATGATTGGCCCCATTCCCTCTCCAAAGCGTATTCCAACAAGTCATCATTATGTGTCATTTCTCAGAGTTGGCTGTACAATTTTCAACCAAAATATGCACAGGGGCTCTCTAGGCCATACTGCCGTCCCATGACAAAAGGAAGCAACTCTGAATTTATCAAAATCGACTTTTTTCTTGATTTGGGGTATTTTTTGTATGCTCTACATGATGGTGAATAAATTGAGGTCACATGACCCCTAATTTCCGAAATATAGATATATCAAAAGGAAGCAACTCTAAAGACTTCCTCATAAAACACTGACAAAAGGAAGCAACTCAATCAGCCAATCACCTATCAGCATGGAAGTGGCATGTGTGCATTGATCTCCCAATCAGCCAATCAGAGCGCGCCTAAGTGCAGCTCACTTTTCTTCTTGAATGTCTGTCAACCACTGCACCAGAATTGATACAGAAAAGGCTGAAATTCGCTGATCTGTTTGCACATCTGAAGGAAACGTTAGTGTATTTTGACTGAAGTATATATATACATTTAAAACCCATTTCATTTATCAATCAAAATGCTGACTGTGAATAAAAAAATATAACGTTTTCTTTTTTTTCACAACACAAGTTCTGATGCTATGTGTTTATTATTGTCCCACATGTAGACTTTTGTGTGGGGAATTTTGCAGAAAATGATTAACTTGATGAAATGTTGTTTTACCTGGCTTTGCCAATGACTCACACACAAACACAAACACACACACACATGCACAACCATACACGTACACACACATACAAACACACACATGCAAACACACACACACACACACACAAATATACGCACACATACAGACAAACGCGCAAACAAACACACACACGCACAAACACACATACACACACACCCACAAGCAAACACACAGACACACCTACACACATACGCACTCACACACAGAAACACGCACACGGCACAGCCACACACACACACACACGCACACACACACACGTACGCACACGCGCACACACACACGTACGCACACACACACACACACGCATGCAAACACACACAAATATATGCACACAGACATACATACGTGCAAACATACGCATATATACACACGCATACACACACAAACACGCACATATACACATACATGAGTAGATACACACTAACACATACACACACTGACATACTCACATGCACTCACACACACGCATACATAAACATATATTTGCACATAAATATACACACAAACGTATATACACACATACACATAGATACACACACAAACAAACACACGCACGTACTCACACAATACTGACTTCTTAGATTATCAAGAGTTGCTTCCTTTTGTCATTGGATGCCGCGTGCAAATAGTCAAGATATACTGTGACAAAAGGAAGTATGCTGCTTAATTTGCATAAAACAATGATTTTACAAATCAAAACATATCAACCCGAAATGCCTTCTCTGAGTACATTATAAAACATGTCATAACTGGGAATTAGGATTTTATGTTTAAGAGGTCAGAAAGAAAAACATATTTTCTTCATTTACTAAGAAACTCATTCCACAGAGTTGCTTCCTTTTGTCATGGGATGGCAGCATACTCCGTCCAACGCCATTGGCTACACGCCAAACGATGCTTGTGCTCCACCAGGAAGGGGTGTCAACAAGCAATGTCCACTATATCGTTGGAATATCGCAGTTTAGGGTCTTTAAAATCCTCAGACGTCATCGAGAGTAGGGTCAAGTAAAGCTACGGGAATATCTTGGACGTCCATGATTGACCACCAGGATAAATTATCGCAAATTGCTTAACTTGTGCCGTATAAACCGGAAATGCCAAAAAGGAGCCTTCGCCGTCTATGAAGAAGACTCTATTGGATCAACGCCTTTCGCCGAACTGTACATCAGAGATAGCTCTAACGTGGTCACCGAGCAAGACAAACTACCAAGTATACACTACAAACCATGCAACCGAGATTTACCGGACGTCCTTGGACTAGGGAGCCCAGAAGATTTCCGCCTGGACTCTAGTGATATGTCATCTTAATGGGTTCGAGCCATAACATCCTTTACCGAACAGATAGAAGACAAAGGGTTTGTCAATTACGTGGCGAGAAGCTCCAAGATTTCTGCATTCACAAAACGACTTTAGATTGTGACGGCCCAACGGTGGTATGGCTCGTATCCATTAAGATGACATATCCCGAGTGTCCAGGCGACGATCTTCTGTACTTCCTAGTCCAGGGACGTCCGGTAAATCTTGGTTGCATGGTATGGGGTGGACACTTGGTACTTTGCCTTGCTCGGTGACCAAGTGAGAGCGATCTCTGATCTACAGTTTGGCGGAAGGCGTTGATTCCATAGTATGTTCTTCATAGATGGCGAAGGCTCCTTTTTGGCATTTCCGGTGTATACGGCACAGGTTAAGCAATTTGCGATAATCTTTCCTGGTGGTCAATCGTGGACGTCCTAGAGATTCCTGTGGGTTTAATTGACCCTCCTTTTAATGACGTTTGATGATTTTACAGACTGTGATCTGCAATGTTCCAACGAAATAGTGGACATTGCTTGTTGACACCCCTTCCTGATGGAGCACACGCATCGTTTGGCGTGTAGCCAATAGCGTTGGACGGAGTTTGGCCTAGAGAGCCTTTGTGCCAATTTTGGTTGAACATTTTACAGCCAACTCTGAGAAATGACCCATAACGATGACATGTTGGACATACGCTTTGGAGAGGGAAAGGGGCCAATCATCACGGGTGCTGCCTTTCAAAGCTTAAAACAAAAGGCTAAATTAATTAATGCAAATTCATTCAGGCATTTATTGTACATTGGTAGTTTGGAAACATTATCAAATCATTATTTTTAGTATAAAATGGTTCGTTAGGCGCAAAAAATAAGGAAAAGGAATGAAGTTGGATCTAAAAAAAAAATATTCCAACATTATGACCAACAGTGTATAAAAAGTCTTAATTGTCATTATTATGTTACAGGCCTGGGTTGGTGTACTGGTGTACCCCCGGGGTGTACATGTAAAACATACACTCAATTATGTAATGGTCATAAGCTGCATAATCATATAGTCGAATGAATGGAACATAATATACTTATTATGGTCGAACTGTGATCATGGTGATAGTTCTGGAAATGTACCTTTTCAAACTTTTTCGTCGAGTGGACTAACAAATCGACATCTTTCTAATGAAGGAAACGACTATTAAACCGCTTTTTAAAACATGACATACATAAACTATACGCTAGACACATTGAAGAAAAATATGGTGCTTGGTCTCAGTGGGGAATTCTCCACTTCCAAATAATAAATATATTGTTATAATCAGGGGCGTAGCTCGGTCAGACAATGTTCAACTACCTCATCCCAACTTACCTCATCCTATCTCACCTTTTCTTCTAAAACTTTTTTATTTTACCCTCTTTTGTAGTGTTCCATGTCCTGATCCCATGTATCGTGGTGTGTTGTGTTGTGTTTTGTTGTGCTGTGCTGAGTCGTGTTGTGGTGTGGTTTGTTGTGTTGTATCGTGTTGTGTTATGTCGTGTCGTGTCGTGTCGTTTCGTGTCGTGTCGTGCTGTGTTGGGTTGTGTTGTGTCGTGTCGTGTCGTGTCGTGTCGTGTCGTGTCGTGTCGTGTCGTGTCGTGTCGTGTCGTGTCGTGTCGTGTCGAGTCGTGTCGTCTCGTGTTGTGTTGTGTTGTGTTGTGTTGTGTCGTGTCATGGCGTGTCGTGTCGTCATGGTCGTGTCGTACGTGTCGTGTCGTGTTGTGCTGTGTTGTGTTGTGAGGTGTTGTGTTGTGTTGTGTTGTGTTGGGTTGTTCTCCTCTTCAAGTTCTATAGGTTTACGCATATTTTTGTATTCATTATCTTTATAAATATTATGGAGGTTTCGAACGTCGCAGTATACTTGTTAACTTAAAAGTATCTTTTCAATTTAATTTTAAATAAATTTTATGTTAAAGGGAGAGATCCTCTTTTGCAAGCCAAAATTCAAAAGTTGCGAGGTTATTGTCTTATATGAAAGGAAATGTCATTTAATAGCATGCCTGAACAAATTAGGGCTTGAAATCTCTTTTTCGTGGAGTTATAGACCTAAAACTTATTAAACTGAGGGACGTCGGTTAAATGGGTACATACGTATTTTCGGCCGGTGAGTAAGTTCGTACACAGATTTCACGGATTGCTAGATCAGTATGCATGACCCCTACTTGACCCGCGCTAGCTACGTGACCCGCGCATAAGTACTAATGTGTGATCGTTTACCAAGCAAAATAGCCAAACATCACTTAAACTGACTACATGTAATTATATATTCTTTCTTTTTGAGATCTTTTTCCGTGACATACGTTAACAAATGTCGGCTTCACAATACCTTTACGAGAATTAGTACTATATTGTTGTAATATTATGCTAAATCAGTGGAACTCCTTCATTGACCGATATATAGTTTAAATGGAGGGACGCATTCGTTTTTCATTCGTAGAATCCAAATTAGAGGGCTGTTCGCTCTGATTTTTTTTTTGCGGGTTACATTGATCCCCATCCGTCAACTGAAAGCTGTTCAGACGTTTTGTAAAAGTGGACGTGTCCCTGTAATGTGAACGTTTTTATTAATGTACAACATATTATTATGTCTGAAATATTGGAGGCAAATTGCTATTTCATTGAAACGTTGACTGAAACTGAAATTGAAACTTTCTCAATTTTTGGCACATTGCCTGTCTGAAATATTGGATGCAAATTGCTATTTCATTAAATATGAATGTCTTAGAATCCATATTGCGTACATGTTGTTTTTGCGATGTTGGGCACTATTCGGGCAAGCTTTCGGTTTGCCATTCAGAAACAATTTGAACAACTGTAAAAGCGAAAAAGTCTATTCATAATGGTACATGTTGTTTATTTACTTGCTCCAAAGCTGAGTACATTTTTCTTATTGCAATATTTACATACACTATGTGCAAAGAATATGGGTAATGTGAACAATCGTTATTGTTCTTCTGTTTTCCCTCTTTTTATCATAAAGTTGACCAGACAGCGCCAAACATATCTGGTTGTCCTGCTAACGTGACCCGCTCTGTGGACTTTGGAGAGACTCTTCTGGTCAACTGGACTGCTCCAACAGCCAATGACAGCTCTGGTTTCGTGAACCTTACGGCCAATTATGAACCTGGTTCAAACTTCAGCGCTGGTGTAACACAGGTCATTTACACAGCGGTAGACGGTTATGGGAATAGCGGTTCTTGCAGCTTCTTTATCAACATTCTCGTTAAAGGTTGGTATATAATCTGGGCTATATACAATATGTTAATTAGTTCATATATCTATTTTCATGCACTAAACCAACTGTTAATTTGTATGTTATGTGTCAGCTATCCTTCACTTGCAAAATTCATACAATATTTTAATTTAAAACAGGTGTATAACCAAATATTATATGTATTCAATTTCATAGATTCTTATACATTTACGCATATATAATTGTCTTATTTCATCAATTATGTATCCTATTGTTTATTCAGTGTAACTGAATATTGAATTTTTGAAGAAACAAAGTTATTCAATTAGTCCGTTTCTTTTGATATATTTCACTTTGCTTATATAACTATGCTGCTACTCTTATTTTCGATTGCAGACCCTTGCGACTCAAGCCCGTGCAGAAAAGGCGCAACATGCATATCATCCAGTGATTATTCTAGCTTTACTTGCACTTGTGACTCGTCATATACTGGAGAGTTATGCGAAGGTAGGTGTGAACTTTCCTTGGTATTCTAGTGGACAATGTATCGACGATGTTAAAGGGGTAGTATAGTTTTGGTAAGGCTGAACTTTATTAACCAAACCTGGACAGTAACATTATAAACTAATAGTTATAACTCCACCATGCTCGATAGGTATACAAAATGACTCGTCATATACTGGAGAGTTATGCGAAGGTAGGTGTGAACTTTCCTTGGTATTCTAGTGGACAATATATCGACGATGTTATTATGTTGTTTTATAAGTCTCCATAAATCACCTGAGGTGAATTAGCGTGGTTTATATAAGACAACATCCGGTATGATGCCCGTCCTGGCATTGTTGGTTCGTATTTCTTATCGAAGTGACCCTATTTTGATCGTAAAAACTATCAGATATAAAGTATGTACAAATATTTTACTCTAATAAACTGGAATCAGGAAAAATAACACCTCATCCTTTATGTTATATTCATATTTTTACGAATATATTGGTTTCATAATATAGTTGTATAATAATAATAAATAAATAAATAAATAATAATATAGCGCGCGTTCCGTCTTTCGACGCTCGCGGCGCATCACTATCATTACCCCGGTCATAGGATACATACTGCACTCAATCCAGCACACACATTTCACATTGTCCACTCCCTGGGGAGCATTCCAGCTAGGCAACCTCGGAGGTGCACACAGTGCTACGTAACTCAATTGCATCCTTCCGGGTACCCATTTATACATCTGGGTGGAGAGCAGCAAATGTGGATAATTTTTTTCTGAAGGAAAATCGCGATGGGCATACCTTGGGTTCGAACTCGGGACCTCACGATTGGAAGGCACACGCTCTACCAATCTCGACACACCACGTCGTAGAACTTCGTTACTTATGACCAATTAAAACATGAACATGCGTATACGCATTGAAAACTTAATAGTAATATCCCGTGTTTGGTGTACATAAATCGAACAATACCACTTATATCCAATGTCAGATTTGATTTTGTCTAAGATTTGATTTGAAGGACAGAGGTCTTCGACCATGGCAGTTAAAAAACTGCCTTACAACGGCGCCCTGTATAATGCTATTTTATTTCCCATGTTATCTTGCAGAAAGGATACCTCCGACTATATTTGGTTGTCCTGGTAACATGACCCTCTCCGTGGACTATGGATAGACTCTTCTGGTCAACTGGACTGCTCCTACCGCCAATGATAGCTCTGGTATCCTGGGCCTATTCTCCAGTCAAGAACCTGGATCAAGCTTCGGAGCCGGGATAACGCCAGTCATATATGCAGCGGTAGACACTGATGACAATGCCGCCATTTGCATCTTCTTTATCAACATTCTTGTGAACGGTTAGTATTAATCGTCTTTTGTTTAATTCACAGAAAATTGTATATTCGAAATAAGTATTAGTTATGTTTAACCAATATTATCTTGAATAATTATGTACAGTCAAACCTTTTTTTTTATCCGCAGAAAATTATACATTAAAGGGAGCGTCGAGTATTGGTATTTTCCGAAGTGCCCCCCACAAATGATTTGTAACGGATTTGGTTGATTTCAATTCCATATGAAAGATCATCGAAAACAACATGGGAAATAATAATAATTCCATTCAAATGCTCTAATTGTTGTGGAATTTGCTTTCAAAATATTATATAAAAGTGATTGACGTTCAAGAGAACGCTAGCGCGAAGCGCTCGCGTTCTAGGTCCTCCTAATACGGGACTGAAAATTAATATTGTTTGTGCACGCTAATTGTGCTTAAAACTATACATATGATACGGTACTTACCACCGATTCACTCTCCAATATGTGATCCAACTATCGGGTGGATTAAAATTATGATTTTTTTCCTCCATTCCGCTAAAAATCAGTGATTTATGCGCCTCCTCGACTTCTCTCCGTGTGTTAGCGCGATTTAAATAGCGCCGTTCGCCGTTCGCATCGGCGGCCATCGCGATCATAAAAATCTGTTCGGAGTCGCGCTAACACACGGAGAGAAGTCACTGATTTTTAGCAGAATGGGGGGAAAAAATCATAATTGTAATCCACCCGATGGTTGGATCACATATTGGAGAATGAACGGGTGGTAAGTACCGTATCATATGTATAATATTAAGCACAATTAGCGTGCACAAACAATATTCATTTTCAGTCCCATATTCGCGCTAGCGTTCTCTAGAGTTATAATTTGACTCTTGATTTGTAACGGCTCTTTTTGAATGATAACAGGGGTTTTACTTTGTCGTTTGTAATTGTGTATATTTTTCGAGCATGGTGGAGTTATACTATTAGTTTGTATCGTAATGGTGAAGGTTTTGGTTACTAAAGTTAACTTTGACCAAAACTATCCCTTTAATAATAAGTATTAGTTAATGTTTAAGCAGTATTATCTTGAATTGAATATAAAATGTACAATCGAATCTATTTTGGGGCCACCTGTATATAGCGCCAAAACTGCATAGTGGCGATTACAATGATTCCCTGCAGAAAAATGACAATGTTATTGAACTTGTCTAGAGAAGTCACCTGTCTACAGTGAGAAATCTTCTGGTTTCCCTTAGGTTGTCACTTTATACAGATTTTACTTTTATATTTGGGCCTTGAATTCAAGATTGATATGTTACTGCATAAAATGTTGATTGCCCAAATTGTCGCCGTCGACAATTTGTGAAGTGGGGACAACTTTTAATGTAGTCATTAATAACTACACAAAATAGTCGTCACTGCATAGATTAGCGCTGGTGTAAGAGCGGATATAGTCCGGCCGCGGGAATAGTCCGAGCGGACTTGCATCTTCGCTCATTACTTGGCCATAGAGCATCCACTTAACAAGAAATTTTCACACATGTCCTGGTGGACGTATCATATCGCAAAGATGCAAATTTGTATCAACAATTGATCACATTTTCCAACAGTTTCTAACAAAGTGACTAGATCCCTATGACGAGAAAAATGTGTTTTCAAAATGTTTGTTGATCAAGACGCGGTAGAGGACCTAATTCTTTCTGGTCTGTTATTATTCATATGTATTTTTACTCGGCCTTATAACATCTATTTAACAAAATATGTTCACACATTTCCTATAAACAATTCATCACCTTTTCCAACTGTTTTCAACAAAGTGACTAGATCCCTATGACGAGAATAATTTTGAAAGTGGCGTGATGGGTTTTCAGAATGTTTGTTAAACAAGATTGATAGGCTTGGTAAAGGACCTAATTCTTTTTGGTCTGTTATTATTCATATGTATTTTTACTCGGCCTTATAACACCTATTTAACAAAACATTTTCACACATTTCCTATCAACAATTCATCACCTTTTCCAACTGTTTCAACAAAGTGACTAGATCCCTATGACGAGAATAATTTTGAAAGTGGCGTGATGGGTTTTCAGAATGTTTGTTAAACAAGATTGATAGGCTTGGTAAAGGACCTAAGTCTTTTTGGTCTGTTATTATTCATATGTAATTTTACTCGGCCTTATAACATCTATTTAACACAATATTTTCACACATTTCCTATCAACAATTCATCACCTTTTCCAACTGTTTTCAACAAAGTGACTAGATCCCTATGACGAGAATAATTTGGAAAGTGGCGTGATGGGTTTTCAGAATGTTTGTTAACAAGATTGATAGGCTTGGAAAAGGACCTAAGTCTTTTTGGTCTGTTATTATTCATATGTATTTTTACTCGGCCTTATAACATCTTTTTAACAAAATATTTTCACACATTTCCTATCAACAATTCATCACCTTTTCCAACTGTTTTCAACAAAGTGACTAGATCCCTATGACGATAATAATTTTGAAAGTGGCGTAATGGGTTTTCAGAATGTTTGTTAAACACGATTGATAGGCTTGGTAAAGGACCTAAGTCTTTTTGGTCTGTTATTATTCATATGTATTTTTACTCGGTCTTATAATATCTATTTAACAAAATATTTTCACACATTTCCTATCAACAATTCATCACCTTTTCCAACTGTTTTCAACAAAGAGTCAAGATCCATATGACGAGAATAATGGGTTTTCAATATGATTGTTGATCAAGTTGGATAGACATGGTAACTCCAGGATCTATTTTGTCTGTGTCTGTTATTATTCAAATTGATTTTTCTTGACAGATCCGTGTCTTTCCAGCCCTTGCAGTGATAACGGGACGTGCATATCATCAGATGATTATTTGAACTTCAATTGCACATGTGATCCTCCATATTTAGGAGATGTCTGCGAATTCGTAGGTAAATATGCACTATATCTCTTGTCCAAATAAACGATATTTTGGAAATTGTTTTATTGGCTCGCATACCTCATTACATCGTCATCTGTGTAAAACAAGTTTAAAGATCGTGTTTCCAACATTCAAAACAAGTTGCACAATAATCAATTCTTTGGAATGGTGTATTATTTGATTTATACAATAACAATATTTTACATAGATTGCGATTTTGTACTCTATACAAAAATTATGTCCAGTTGCCAAAAATATGGCATTATGGGTTATAGTTTTGATAGAAAAAATATGGACCATTTTTATTTTTGTGACAGATCCGTGTCATTCCAGCCCTTGCAGTAACAACGGGACGTGCATACCATCAGATGATTATTCCAACTTCAATTGCACATGCGACCCTCATTTCATTGAGATGGCTGCGAATTCGTAGGTAAGTATGCATTTATATATCTTGTCCAAATAGACGAGTTGAAAAGAAAGTACATTAAACAACATTGTATTTGTAATATTGATGACGATCTGCATGATTATCTATTCTGTGAAATATAAGATTTATACAGTATAACTGTATACTATAATTAACCAAAAATATCATATATCCAGCTGTAATAGCCATCACGGATTTTTATATTTTAATATTGTATATATTACAATAATAATTTCAAAATATTGTTGATAGTGTAGATAAAGGGAATACTGTTGACATTTATTCCCCATTTGTTTTAGCTATACCCGTTTGTGGCATGTGTGAATACGTTCTGTTTCAAACAAATTTAAATGAAAAATAAGCAACCGTAAATGAATAAATTTATAAAATATCCATATCGTTTTGCTCCTTGTTAACTGTTGCAGACGTTTGCGAATCAAACCCGTGCCAGAATGGCGGATCATGCCGCAGCAGCCTTGCAACGAATTACACGGAATCCACCTGCGTGTGTGTGACACCCTTCACTGGAGTCATGTGCGAATCAGAGGGTATATAACACTTTTGTTCACTCTGAATCGCCGATAGGACGAGTAATATCTACAGCTTTCAGTGAAATTGATCAAGAATATAAAGAAAGCTACCATGACTGTTTGTTCGAATTGGAGGGCAAGTATACGGACATGTTCAGTATATAGTTCCACGGATGGACTGACCAAAATGGCGATTTATATATATTTACAAAAGTGAACCAAGACTGATCGTGGCCGGGACCACTAGTTCAGTTGTGTGTAGAGAAAGATTGAGGGGAGGGGGGGGGGGGGGGGGTTTGGGGGGGGGGGGGGTGATCGTTTCCAAGACCCACCATGGAATAGACCGAAACCGATGTGAGCGATGACCGAGACCGATGAACGTGCACCTTGTCTACAGGCCTACCTATTCTATCTTACAGCCGATTATCAATTGAATCCCTGTCTGAATGGAGGCACCTGTAATGATGTTGGGTCGAGCCTGGGATACAGTGTCGTGTGTAATGATGCTGGGGTGAGCCAGGGATACAGTGTCACGTGGGGGGCGGGGGGGGGGGGGGGTGATTGTTTCCAAGACCCACCATGAATAGACCGAGACCGATGAAACGTGGACGTGGTCTACGGGCCTACCTATTCTATCTTACAGCCGCTGGTCAATCGAATCCCTGTCTGAATGGAGGCACCTGTAATGATGCTGGGGCGGGCAGGGGCCTGGGATACAGTGTCACGTGTGACCCTCCATACACAGGATACACATTGCGAAGCAGAGCGAAATATTTCTTTTTTTTTTTACATTACGCGGTTTAAAATGATCTAGTAACAATGTCAAATCCACACTGCTTACTGATAACTCTTCTGATTCTCACATACTTGTACATTTGTATAACCAACGGAAACATGGAACATGTTCTTGTAACCCGAATTTCCTTTTTTCGTTATAAAAATATTTTATGTTGAAGAGTTCGCATTTTAAAAGTTTATACAATACGGAAAAAGAACCATTAGTTAGCAACATGACAGAGAAAACACTTGCGAAGCAGACATTTTGTTTATTTACGTTATTTTGAAAGAATCTATAGTAACACTAAAAATCCACGAAACGTGCTTAAGACTATTGTGGTTCTCTCGATCGTACCTAGTTGAATTCACATTTTTAAAGGTAGCACACAACAGGATTCGGTTTTCTGATTTTTTGTTTGTCCGTTATAAAGACATTTAAAATATTGAATTTGTCGGATTTGTTTTAAAATCCCCCTCGGAGACTTGTATCTGTGTACAACATAAGTTCCGTTAGTCAGCAACATGGGCGACGATCTGTCATTGATACCCATTCATCGGGGGGGATGATCTATTCATTCATCCCCCTGATGAATAGGTATTACGTAAGTATCGACGCCCATGGTCAGCAATATGGCAAAGGAAGGACATGCACAGTTTTACGTGATTTTGAAGGATCTAGTAACATTGTCAAAATACAACAATGCAGATGATTAAAATACTGACATTTTCGGATTGTAAAATCTTCCTGGGAAACTTTTTATCTGTGTACAAAATAAGTGCCATTAAAATGACAGAGGAAGGACATGCGAAGATTTTACGTGATTTTGAAAGGATCTAGTAACATTGTCAAAATACAACAATACAGATGATTAAAATATTGACTTTTTGGATTGTAAAATCTTCCTGGGAAACTTTTTTATCCGTGTACAAAAGAAGTGCCATTAAAATGACAGAGGAAGGACATGCGAATATTTTACGGGATTTTGAAATTGATCTGGTAACATTGTCAAAATACAACTTGAATCAAATACATCTTGTGAATGTTGTTTATATTTCAGATGAGGTCCTGGACAGAGGAAGACAGTCACTATCGCCTGGTAAGTTTGAATTAATACATCGATACACTTCATCGGGTCATTGTACTTGTCATATTGAGTTCACTAATCGCCTGGTAAGTTTGAATTAATATATCGATTCACATCCTCGGCTCATCTGCTCATTGTACTTGTCATATTGAGTTTCATTACAGCAGTTACTGTCATTTCGTCACATAAAGTTACCATCTCAGACCTGCGTGAACACATATTATGATGCCCATGCGACAAGGGAAATAAACCTAACCATGGATTGTAAATGGGATAACTATGATTGATCCGACATACTAAGACATAAATGTTCAAATTTGCACCCTTAAGGATGCAAAACGCTGCTACCAGAGCATCACCTTTAAGAGCGCGATTTTCCAAGCAAAGTTTGATCTGCACCTTATAGATTAATAAAATAGAATCAATCCAAAATAGGGCAGCGCGTTTTGTAAGTGGGGATTATAGTTGTAAGAGTAGTGTCATCTCGATGAAACAGAATCTGAATTGGAAACGCTACAACAACGACGCAAAATAAATCGCCTAACAACATTCCACGAAGCAGTTGCGGGTCGCCTCGCCATACCAGTGCAAATGGTCTTGCGTCCGGTTCAAATAAGTCTCCTGAACACATCAGTAAATAGCTTCATTCCGATAAACGCCATCAAAAACTGCTACAAATACTACTTCATACCCCGGACCATACCTGAGTGGAACTCATTGCCGTTAGAAGTAACAACAATACAAGACAAGAACAAGTTCAAGCAAGCAATTCAACCTCAACACACGAGCAAAGCAACCAGTAAACAAGACTCTCTTCCGCGCCAACAAGATCGGCGCAACTACCCTGCCCGGTTGGCCCTTACTCTGGGGCGTTGGGCAGAACAACAGAAGAAGAAGAGGTGGAGATATGCATCCTGAGGGTACCAATACCACAACTCGGGGTGCCCAATTGAACCCTGAAGGCCTGAACGGTGCTGTTATTTAAGCAGCGCTTTGCACCTTAAATGTACCCTTATTTCTTTGTGATTAAAAGATGGCAAAGAAAATGGGATTCCAACGGGATTCGAACCCGACACCTCCAGATTGCTAGACTGGTGCTCTTCCGACAATCTGGAAGCCTCGGGTTCGAATCCCGTTGGAATCCCATTTTCTTTGCCTTGTTTCAATCACAATATATTTCTGGTCAGTTTCTCTATATGTTTGAATTACTTATTTATTTGTGTGTACAGTGTCGTTATTATTCCAGCCCGGTAAACCCAGTCAAGATTCTGACTATTCTTCATGTGTTTTGTTGTGTCTGATATTTGTATTTTCTACTGCTGCGCTAAGTCAGAGAGAGGGGCAACATCAATGTTCTACAGACGCGAAGATTTGTTGCATTGCTGAATGATAACACTCAAGGTTGATGTCATTAAAATTAGTTTTGAACAGCATTGTTTGTCCCGCTATAGTAATGAACCATTTAGGCACGAATCATTTCGAATACAAGTCATGAATATGATACGGCGTGAAAGATTTATTAATAATGTGTTCAATATTATACTAATATACATGTAGATTAATTTCTTCTTCATACAATGTTCTAAATATCCGATAAATTTCACGTCCATGCATTCTTTAGGGGCCATCGCGGGTATTGTCATCGCCGTCATAGTCGTCATAGTAGCCGCCACATTCATCATTCGCAAGATATTACAATCAAGAGCCTCCCAGAGCCATGTCAGTGCGAAGTTCGCGAAGGGGGATGTATCCTTAACGGCGTACTCAAACAAATAGTTAAAGGGATAGTACAGATTTGGTCAAACCATAAACTTACTACTTAGTAAGTCTATGGTCAAACTGAAATTTAGTGACCCAAACCTGAAGCATTACACTTCAAACAATACAAACTATTTATAACTCCACCATGTCCGAAAGGTGATACCAATTACAAACAACTCCGTAACAATCATGTTCTCATTCAAACAGAGCTGTTAAAAACACAAAAGACCGCTGTCAAAAAAAACGAATTAGTTTGAAAGTGTAAGCGTTTTATATGTTGTTATATGGGCACATGCCCCCACGTAGAATTACCCCTGGTGATAACTACTCTCTTTTTAATAGTCACTTGAATTCACTTTGATCAATCCTTTTCTGTGTTTAAGTACTTGCCTGTTGAAACACATATTTATTAGAAAGTTTTGTTGCTTCTCCATGGCAACGCTAAGCCAGAGATTGGATACAATAATTACCCACAAACTTGGACAACGGTCTGATGATAACTATTCGTTATTAATGATACCGTTCAAGGACAGTCACTTAAAATCACTCTGACCAAGAATTCTCTGTGCATTTTGTTAATGCTTATATAAAATTAATCCTTTTTGCAAACACTAAGTTAGAGATTGGATACAATAATTACCTACAAACTTGGACAATGGTTTGATGATAACTATTCGTTATTAATGATACCGTACAAGTTAACAGTCACTTACACTCACTCTGACCAAAAATTTTCTGTGTAATTTGTTTTTGCTTATGTATAATTAAGCATTTTTTTTTGACAAACAAGTTGTGATTGCTGAAGTATGTAATTATAAAGTAGTTTCTTCTTTTATTTGTAAAATCGCACTTCGTTGTTATATTTGTGTGATGAAAAAAATATGTTATATTAATGTGATATTCTATCGCTACCAGAAAGAGCACAGTGTGAACACACTCTGAACACACTGTGTACACACTGTGTTTCACACTTTGGAACACACTTTTTAATTGGAGCGTGAACGCACTGAGAACATGCTGAGATATACAGTATAAGTGCACTATTTTTATACTCTGTCAACACAGGGACTTTGGGGACAATGCGCTCACAGTGTGTTCACAGTGTGTTCACACTGCGGTACACTGTGTTTTTCCGCTAGAGGATTTCTATATACTGAAAGTTATACTTATATGACGAATTTATCATGTATTACAATTTGAAAGTTAATTCAAACATATAGAGAAACTGACATATATAATATGAATGAAAAAAGAGCAAAGAAAATGGGAACATAACGGGATTCGACCCGAGACCTGTATACGGATACTAGACCGTGCTATTACTGACTGAGCTGAATTCATTACTTCTTTTAAGTATGTTATAAATGTTTTGATCTGTTCAGTTAAGCGGTGGTCACAACCCGCCGTACTTGCAAGTGCGTGTTGTCTACTTGCAAAAACGTGGGCAAAATTTGGGTATCCGTACGTGGTGAGTACCGACTCAGTACCGACTCAGTACGGATTTGGGAGCACGCAGACACGACGTAGCACTTTTAGTGCACGAGGAACTTTCGCTGCGTTCGCTGCGTTTTCGCTGCGTTCTACAGCCAATGAGCGCATGTGCGTGCTGCGCACGTGATAAGTGCGTGGTCCGTGCTTACTCGGCACTTCCCCAGTTCAACTGTCCAATGAGCACGCAGAACTCACGTGGACCGTACCGAGTAAGCACGTGCTCCGCACTTACAACGCACGTTGTGCGCACTGATTTCTGCAGTATAATATGAGCAGAAAAGGTTGTTCGCACTTGCACGCACTTAGTGATAAGGACACCGTACGTGAGCAGCACGTGTAAGTACGGCCTCCGTACGATAACGTGGCAACCGCACGGAGACCGTACGTTGTAGGCACGTTGTAAGCACGTACAACGCACTTACCACGTGCGCAACGTACGATGCACGCCAGTGGCGTAGACAGGTTCTTACACATGGGGGGGGGGATGATTTGCCGTTCACCGGACCAAGACCACCTGCCGAAATATTTCGAGACCAAGACAATTGCTTGAAAGTCCTCTCAGTTGCTCAGTGGGGGGGGGGGGGGGGGGGGGGGGGGGTGTTAGATGTTAACCTATGGGGGCTCATGCCTAACCACACTCACAGTGCTGCCAACTTTGAGCCAGATGTGAGAGTGAGACATTGCAAGGAGCGAAGCGACCAAGCCCGAGGGAGTGAAGTGACTGAGCGGGGGGAGGGTGCACTTGAAATTGTGCAATCTGGTGCTTACATAGATAGGAAATTCGGGCTTAAATTTAAATTTAATATACTTGAAATGGTACAATTTGGTGCACTTCACACAAGCAGCCAGAGTAATGCCAGCCTACACTGGAACTACGTGGCCCGGTATACAGAAAAAATACTCACCCAGACCATACGCAAGTTATACAACAAACTGAGAAAATCTGTTCGCGCGCGAAGCGCGCAGCGAAAATTGAAAAAGGATGTATAAATTACTTTGTTAACGTTAGAATTAACAAGTCTTAGCTCATACAACTAATGTTTTATTTCCCATTCGTATACAGATACACACAAAAAAAAATATATCCTTCCCTAAAACCTGGGGGGGGGGGGGGGGGGATGATTGTACATGTCATCCCCCACACACCTTGTGAGGTGGGGGGATGCATCCCCCCATTGTCTACGCCCCTGATGCACGCAACCGCTCACGGCCAGGCGTGGCGTGTGGGCCACGCACTTACACCGTGCGTTGACGGTACTCCCTCCCTGCTCTTGCCACTCCCTCCCCACGTTTTCAGAAAAACGTAGCGGCCGTGGCCTCCCCAAAAAACGTACGGACTAAAAACACGCACGGTGGGTTGTGACCAGGGCTTTACTGTATATATGTATATAGTATTAACTGTTGATTGTATCAATGCAGTCGCTACAAGGGCCCATGGAGCACGTGCCCCCCCCCCCCCCCCGAATAATTAGACAAAATCAAACAAAAGGGTAACATGACCAAAAAATTCGGGAAAGAGCGTGCTCCCAAATAATGAACGTGCCACCCCAATGAGCGGACCATGTTATGCGGCTGCATTGTATATCACCCCCTACAATCATGTGTACAATTTCGGGGCTACTCTGTTAAACAGATGAAATAAATACACATACATTTGTAAACATTACTACTATATAATTGTGATGTATACATATACATGTACTATATTTACTATAATGTGATATGTAGGTATGAATTAACATAATGCAATGATATTCTTTATGCTTGGATGAATTGTGCTTCCTAATTTTCATCAATTCACACGGAGTATAAATTAGATGTTGGTTAGGCCACCTCCACAAATCAGCGATGTGGGACTCTTATCAAATCATGTCAGTTTTCAGTGAGTTGTAAAATTAATGATAATAATGATATGATTATACTGAACGTTTTATTAACCCAATTTAGCCACCAATAGGAATACTCCGCTTCACAACATGTCAGCATCTTATACAATCAACTGACATTCTAAATAAAAAGGAATGTTTAAGTACATGTGTATAAGATGTATAAGGTAAATGACATGTAATGTTTGTTTTGAAATATGTGTAACTATGTAACATGTGTACATGTATGCCATGTACCTAATATTGAACTGTTGATGATATGCACGTACTTGTACTTATTATCGAATAAAGAATGTCATTTATAAAAACATTTATGGTAATTTTGAAATTATTTTATTCTATTATACGACATACCTAATATATATACACAAGCGCACACACCACATATTTACACACATTCCCATGCATAAACACACACACACACACACACACACACACACACACACACACACACACATTCGCACACACACACACACACACACACACACACGCATACACACACGCACACACACACACACACGCAGACACACACACATACACACACTACACACACCCATACACACACAAACACATGCACATACAAGTGACTTATTTGCGATATCATCCATGTTATGATGATATGCTCTGATTACGTCATATTGATGACAGCGTACTGGTAATCTGACAAACGCCAAAACATGGATAAACGCGTGCTCAGATTTGCCAGACAATGGGCCGTATGCATAAAAACAAGCAATTGCTTGTGCTAGCCTTTTGCTTGAATCGGTATGCATAAAAACAAGCAATTGCTTGCAAGCAAAAGCATTTGCTTACAAGCACAAGCAATTGCTTACTGCTCGTAAGCAAATGCTTACCAAACAAGCAATTGCTTAAAACCGTATGCATAAAACGAACCTTTTACTTGTCTTGATAAGCAATTGCTTGCGTTTTTTCAAGCACATCCAGACCAGCTTGAGCTCTTGCTTACTCAGGGCATTCGCGTTTAAGGATCAATTTTGCGTACCGTTTCAGGATGATTTCAAGCTCCATATTCCAGAGGTTATGTTGTGATCAAATTCCTGTTATTTTAGACTTTTTACGGCAATTTTTGTCCATCGATCTGCACAGAAACCCCCCTGATGCTCCGCGCTGTTTCCCCCCTTTTTGCGTAATAAAAAATACTGCTGCCAGGTCGGGCACGAAGCGTTGTTGCCCTGCAGTGCGATGTTCGCACAGCCGTAACGATCCTTTGTCCAACACGTAAGCAATTGCTTGGCAGTGCAAGCAAAAGGTTTGAGCACAAGCAAAGGCTTGTGCATACGAATTTAAGCAATTGCTTGAACTTGATCTTTTGCTTGACAAGCTCTTGCTTGTGCTTAAAGCATTTGCTTATAAGCAATTGCTTGTTTTTATGCATACGGCCCAATGTCTTGATGGCCGGACGCATGCTCAAATCATTTTAATGACGTCACCATGCTCCCGTCGTCTTTGTCGACGTGTCAATCGTAAGGCCCCTACAGACACCACCCAAAAAAAACCCTCTATGGGGGGGGGGGGGGGGGGGGGGAACCAATGGTCATGTCAAACGCTCGAATATTAGGAAGTGTTTTTTACCCTATACGGCTACACAGTTCACATACGTATCCCTTGCAATTAGGTATGGAACGCCAAAAGGGCAATCTTAGGTGGTGGTATGAATTCACTTGATGGTGATAGCTTTTTTATGTCATCAACTCATTTCTTACCACCACCAACTCATTTCATACCACCATCAACTCAATTCTTACCACCATCAACTCATTTCTTATCATCATCACTCATTTGCCCTTTTGGCGTTCAACAAAACTCGCCAAAAGGGCAAAACACAGTTGATAGTGATTGCTTTTGAGTTGATATTTGGTGTTTTCCACTCAAAGTTACACCACCACTTTAAAAGGTAGCCGCTATCAAGTCAAAAGTGACCATCATCAACTCTTAAGTTACCACCACCACTTTAAAAGTAGCCGCTATCAAGTCAAAAGTGACCATCATCAACTCTAAAGTTACCACCACCACTTTAAAAATAGCCGCTATCAACTCAAAAGTGACCATCATCAACTCTAAAGTTACCACCACCACTTTAAAAGTAACCGCTATCAAGTCAAAAGTGACCATCATCAACTCTAAAGTTACCACTACTACTTTAAAAGTAACCGCTATCAACTCAAAAGTGACCATCATCAACTCTAAAGTTACCATCACCACTTTAAAAGTAGCCGCTATCAACACAAAAGTGACCATCATCAACTCTTAAGTAACCACCACCACTTTAAAAGTAGCCGCTATCAACTCAAAAGTGACCATCATCAACTCTAAAGTTACCACACCACTTTAAAAATAGCCGCTATCAACTCAAAAGTGACCATCATCAACTCTAAAGTTACCACCACCACTTTAAAAGTAACCGCTATCAAGTCAAAAGTGTCCATCATCAACTCTAAAGTTACCACCACTACTTTAAAAGTAACCGCTATCAACTCAAAAGTGACCATCATCAACTCTAAAGTTACCATCACCCACTTAAAAGTAACCGCTATCAACTCAAAAGTGACCATCATCACCTCTAAAGTTACCACCACCACTTTAAAAAGTAACCGCTATCAACTCAAAAGTGACAATCAGCAACTTTAAAGTTACCACCACCACGTTAAAAGTACCGCTATCAACTCAAAAGTGACCATCATCAACTCTAAAGTTACCACCACTACTTTAAAAGTAACCACTATCAAGTCAAAAGTGACCATCATCAATCTAAAGTTACCACCACCACTTTAAAGTAACCGCTAACAACTCAAAAGTGACCATCATCAACTCTAAAGTTACCACCACCACTTTAAAAGTAACCGCTATCAACTCAAAAGTGACCATCATCAACTCTAAAGTTACCACCACCACTTTAAAAGTAACCGCTATCAACTCAAAAGTGACCATCATCAACTCTAAAGTTACCACCACCACTTTAAAAGTAACCGCTATCAACTCAAAAGTGACCATCATCAACTCTAAAGTAACCACCACCCACTTTAAAAGTAACCGCTATCAACTCAAAAGTGACCATCATCAACACTAAAGTAACCACCACCACGTTAAAAGTAACCGCTATCAACTCAAAAGCTATCACCAACTGAAAAGCCATCACCACCACATGAAAAAGCTATCACCAACTGAAAAGCTATCACCACCACATGAAAAAGCTACCACCACCTAAAGTTAAAAGACACCCGCGCAAAAGGGCAAATAAATTAGGCCCATTGTGTCAAAAATGGATGATCGGTTTAATGACGGGAATTACCATACGCCCCTACGGCGAAATATCAAAGAGTGATATATCTTTTTTGCAACTTTGTGCCTTTCATATGACGAACCAAACTTCTGACATCGTCCGTTCGTTCGTTCGATCATATTTCTTTAAGAGTTTAAGTTTTACAATATTTCGAGAGTCCTCGGCTTTATATCACCATAGATTAGAGAGGAGAGCCTGATGACATAACCTACAATCCCAGATAAAGGAAGCACACTGGCTTTGAGTGGGCCAAAAAACAGATAAAGACAGTGAAATCCGACAATTCCGGTAAGTTCAGTCCCACCTACTCATTTTTATGTGTGAGTTATTACGTGCAGCTGCAACGCATATGAATGTAAATTGTAGCTTGTACTTGTAGGCTTTTGTAAGCTTTTGCATGCAGTATTATGAGACATAACTAAAATAAATTGCCTGAAACAAATTGTGATATCAAAGTGATTTAAGACGTGGATAACTCATTGGTACAGTTGGAATTTTAGATTCTAGTGGCTAGCGCGGCCCGGTAGCTAGCCGACGCGGCCGCGACTCGTACTTGTACTCGCATAGTCGTAGTCGACGTCGGTAATCAGTGGATTTAGACTTGACTTCGCTAGTTTACAAGTGAATCAATACAGTATGGCCTATGAGTTTAAGCTTAAGCAGTTAAATACTCAACGTCTTAAATCACTTTAAACGCACTGAAATTGGTTCCTATTAATCAATCATTGAATCATGAAGTGTTTATTATTTTGTTAAATATGAACAATATTTTGACAACTTTTTGTGCAGCAGCTCCATAAAGATGTCACTGCATTTTGTAAAATGATGTACACCTTATACAATAGAGAGCAGCTATATTGCTAGCTACCATTAAATTGTGAGTGGCGAGTACATTGGACATGGGGCAAGCTTCAAAAGTTTCAGATACATCGGGAGTTTACAAGTACGGTACTTTCCATTCACTATTCAATGGGAAGCTAGTAGTAGTAGCTTAGCTGCTCGAGTCAGACTATTGGTACATAATCAGTCTAGCGCCAACATGGCGCATGGATGGTTGCATGGAGATGTGCGTTTGTATCCTAGTCCAGGGGGACTCAAGTAGAGACATTTACATTAACATTTGGACTTTTTTTTTTTGACATGCCATACCTAGAGTCCCGTGCAAAGTTCACAATCGGTGTATGTCGCCATTATACCACCCCAAAAACCTTCCAATTTGGTTGGAAATATTTGTCTACTCACCTGAATTTTCACGAGAACGCAGTTGATGCGTTACTCGATTCTCTAATGCTGTCGTATGGACGATTCCGATACAAAAAGTGGCAAAAAATCGACTTTTCTGAGACAAGTTACGCGGATTTCCGACATATCCCCGTGCACCATAGCGAGACATGTAAACAAACATTGCCAATTTTTAATCAACGTCGCTCCTTTTTTTTCAGGTAATATTTAACCTAATAGAAATACAATATAGCCTAACAAAAATTACAAATATACATTTTTATCATAATAAAGTTTTATTATTGCAATATGGTATTAGTCACATGCTACTTTCGATTTTTTTAAAAGACCAATTCGACATTTTGTAAATTGGCACTTACGATTGGTCAGGTGATATACTGCAATTTATGGCATGTCAAAAGAAAAAGTCCAAATGTTAATGTAAATGTCTCTACCTTGAGTCCCCCTGGACTAGTTGTATCCATAGGACCTATATTTGCCTGATGTTAATTATAAGCCTACATTACATCATGCATGAAATGATTTTGGTGTCTATCAACAAAATATCTGCATTAAACAACATTTTGAATATGCAGAGTGCAAACTGATTTGTGTTTAAGTATGTAGGATACATTGTTCCTTGTTTAGTAGAATACCCAATGTTTACAAAGATCACTTTTGTTTTATCAATAGGGAAACTGTCAGCCATTGGATGTCAACACATGCCTCACAGCTAGGAGACATCGCAGACACTTTCCGGGACTGAGCTACATAGATTCAAACAAGCTTCGTTCATCATGTGACAATCCTGGCATGCGCCATCGAGTTAGGACGTGGTCTGCAACAAACAGAAGGCGGAACTTTGCCCCAACATTTCACGTAAGTTTTCATTTGAGTCATCTGTTTTAATTGCAGACCCGTAGCCAGGATTTTTCATGGGGAGGTGCCTAATTTCCAGAAACAGGACCGAGACCACTTACCCAAAAAAATTGAGGCTGAGACCACAGGCTGGGAGTCCTGTCAGCCGGTAAATGTGAAAAGTGGACCAGAGACAGCCAAAAGTGGACCTTTCTGATTTTTTTTTTGGGGGGGGTGCTTATGCCCCTAATACAACCCCCTGGCTAGGGGCCTGACTTGTAATTTGTCAGCAAATAAAATTGTTGATATAAAATATCTCGTTGGCAATGATTTTGTATTAATTATTGAGTTTTGTATTTTTTTGGCGTGGGGGGGGGGGGGCATTCTTGATATGGTGGTAGGGGTGGTTTAGTTCAAGCTTATTATTACAAACTTGTTTTTTTTCTTTTATGTTGAAAATAACATAAATTCTACCCTAATAAATCTGTCATGTATGCTTCGTGTGATTAGGTTTTGTTTTATTATCTTTTATGAATAATACAGGTAGCTGAATATGTAGCAGTCTTCTCAGCCATCTTAAACAACAACCCTATTACATTCAGTTCATAACCAGCTTTCCATTATCAATGTTTCACTTTCAATTTACAGATTTACAGACACGTGTGGAGATGTGCTCGGTGTGCTCCCAGTCCATCCTTGCTTTCGGCACACAAATGTCTTGGCAACCTGATGAAGATGACGCCTGGCAGAACAACAGTAACCCATAACCAGAGAT